>VUQI01025206.1:0-24282 GCA_015106735.1 Paratilapia polleni | reverse complement strand
CAATCCTTATGGTCTTTTGCAAACTTCAGCCTGGCTCTTTGCATGAATCAAGCCACGTACAAGGTTATCCTGGAAGAAAACTTGCTGCCTTCTGCTCTGACAATATTCCCCAACTCTGAGGATTGGTTTTTCCACCAGGACACTGCTCCATGCCACACAGCTAGGTCGATCAAGGTGTGGATGAAGGACCACCAGATCAAGACCTTGTCATGGCCAGTCCAATCCCAGACCTGAACCCTATTGAAAACCTCTGGAATGTGATCAAGAGGAAGATGGATGGTCACAAGCCTCTCTATAGAGAGGTGTGTGTCTTTCCAAATCATGTCTGATAAATTTAGTTTACCACAGGTGGACGCCAATCAAGGTGTAGAAACGTCTCAGCAACTATCAAGAGAAATGGGAAGCACCTGAGCTAAATTTCAAGTGTTTTTGCAAAATGTCTGAATACTTATCAGACTTATCATACTTTCAGTTTTTCTTTATAATAAATTTACAAAAAATCCTAAAATTCTGTTTTCAATTTGTCATTATGGGGTACTGAGTGTAGATTAATGAGAAAAAAAATATTTTAAATGATTGTAGCATCAGGCTGCAACATAACAAAATTGAAAAAAGTAAAGGGGTCTGAATACATTCTGAACCCACTGTATATCTGTTCTGCTGTGGTTGTGCTCTGGTAGAGAACAGGTTAAATATCTGCTGCATAAAAATAGTCAACCATTCTAATTTGGTAGATTCTGAATTTGACAATAATTGCCACAGTTTCCTCTTGATATGCTAGGTAATGTTATCTTAGCCCACTTGTTGGCTGGGCTATAAATATATAGGTCCCCTTTGTGTTCACAAATGACTCCACTGTGTTTTGTATTAAGAGTTTACAGTATTGCTATGATTATGTTTTTTTATTATAATGCATGTACAACTTCCCAGATGAAAACAAGAAACTACAACTACAAACCTGGAACATTTCCCCTGTGGTTAGCTAGCCAAGTTATTAGCATCATTGCCATGGCAATCCAGGCCTGTGAATTTGGGGTAAGGCTTCTGATGTGGCACTTAACATAAACTGTATAAACTGTATAATTAAAAAAAATGGACTAGGCTTGTGGGTATGAAAATTGAAGTCATTGCGGAAGTCTCTTAAACATCTAATTTTTCTAACAATCAGCAGGGGCAACCTCTCTGGCTGCAAAGAGAAGTCAGATTGTATTGATGTCTATGGCAAAATGACCCTTTAGCTCCCTTGCTATATGACCTCAGTGAACACTTTCCAGCTAGTTTCAAATATTATTTGATGCAGCATGTTGTTCATCTTGTAAATTATAGACCCATTAGAGGCAGAAAGGATGACAAAACAGGGCTTGCATTAGGTCGGGACTACCTTGTAATTAACAGTTCACCACTGTATGAGTGTGCAGTGTGCTCTGTTTGAAGGTCAGAGCCACACCTCCTTCATCACATCCGGTTTCAAAACACCAAGTAGCCGATGATCGGGGAAGGTGTGTGCTTGTTTGGTTGTTAAGTTCAAATATCAACAGCCTTTCTCAGGAATGGGTTACTTCACCTTTAATGGATGCTATTAATGACTAGGTTAAAAACCTGCATGTTCCTGCAAGTCAAGCAAGCCATAGCTCAGGTAAAAGCACTCAAGAACGCCACAGAAACATTCATTTAATACAAAGACTTTATTGACAATGTGTGTGTGGCATACTTTTAATGGAATTGCTAAATCATGAGAATTTTATGTTTATGTTTACAAAATGACACTGAGAATCTGTAATGCATATATAGAGGCGAAAGTGCATATTCTTGTTCCTTTTTATTTTGTTCATGTACACATTACACTATACATAAATAATTGCATTGTAAAAATGACTCAAGTATTTACAAGTATAATATATTTTATATAATATATAAACTTTATATTAAATCTAGGTAGATTACAATTAGGATACTGGATCAGGATACCTCTTGTGAGTCTTATGAGTGTGTGTGTGTGCTATCTGTGGTTATTGAGTAGCACCTCCAGCCAGCAGGGACAGGAAGTGATGAATTGTCTGGAGTAGCAGGGCCCCCATCCTTTTGCAAAACTAATGCGAACACTGTGGGGGTCCCAGGGCCCCTCCTGGCTCTCAGGCTTCACGCTATGCTTCGCCATCCAGCTGGAGCACTCGTAATCGAACACCTTGAGGGAGAAGCCCGGCATCACCCTCTTCACACTTAGCCCACGAGCACTGGGTGGGTCCAGAGTGGGTGAGTGAACAAACACCGGGTGCTGGCTGCGATTGTACACCCACACTCCGTCCGGCTCACGACTCAGGATGATGCCGAAACCAATTTTACTGCGTATCTGTTGTACACTGCTGCTGCTGCTGCTGCTGCTTCCTCCACCTCCGTGCCTGTGATGTCCATGAAGACCTGATAAGCTGTGGCTGCCAGGGTCATCACGACGGCTGTGGTAGGCGTTGGCTTGGAGCTGACTAAGACAGAGGCCAGTGCCCTGAGGTAGGTCATAGAAGATGCTGAGTGAGGGCTCGTAGGCTGGATAAAGGCGACCCACGCGCGTGCGCTGCTCCCAGTAGGCAACACTGCACCAGTGAGAGCAATGTCCGCCGGAGGTCACGGAGCCAAGGGAGGTACCAGTGTCTGAAGAAAAAGAAAAGAAGTGGAAGAGTTAATGGTTGCAGCAGTAAGTGTACTTAATTTTTAAATCAGTATGAGATGAGAGACAAAGTTCTTCTAAAGGCATTTTAATTGCTGAACACAATTACACAACGTCAGAACAACAAGTGCATGCATTAACAAATGTGTTCACACACCCAGAACGTGATCAAGTGGTCTTCATATTGTCGATACCAGTGCTTCCCAAGACATCTGTTTCTAACTCATCAAGCAACTGAATAACAGGGGGGAGCCATCAGCTGATCCACTTCACTTTTTCAGGCAAAGATGTGTTTACTCTGTCTCTCTTTAAGGCTTAAATCCTGTTCTTCTATTGTTCTATTTTTTTTAAATCTTGTTTTAAGTACAACCTTTGCATGTCTACTCAAAATATGTCAGACAAACAAAACTACCCCAGTTTTCACACTGCAACAGGAAACACAAATTCCTCAGAAGGATAAAATATTCTGCAGCAAGTGGTAGAATGACTTCATTCCCATGTCACATGATATAAAACTTTATTTTTATACAGGTTGATGTGCAAAAATAGACCCCTAGATCATGAGGTGAGTGACATATTAAAGGAAAGCTTGTATAAATAAGATGTAGTTTCAGTACTCCTGAACATTTATTCACCATGTCTCTGAACTCTATAGAAATGACCACAATGGTTTAGAGCACCATCTCTCCAAAAACCCCCAGGTGCTGCAAAGGGTTTTCTATACAATCAAAAGATGAAAAGGCACATACATGCACACTGTTACTTTGTTTCCAGTTTGTCTTTTATACAAATTATCATTATCTAGACACCCTAAATGCATCTCTTGCACTGCTTTGTCTTATGTAACAATACCTAAACACTGATAAATGGTTATCAGTGTGTTGACCATCTTCCTCCTGTAATAAATGAATGAAAAAAACTTGCCATATACCCAGTGATTATTGCACCACAGTGTATGATTCACATCATTTTTATACTCATTCAGCTGCATGGAAGCATGTTCTTATCTTTGTCACCCCTCTGTAGTATTTTGAAAAGGGGGTTAAAACTGTCAACACTGATCACCCCACTTCCTCCACTGACATCCCCCTCACCATCACCCTCTGCAAGCCTCCTTCAGGTCCAGAGTTAAAGAGGAGGTTTAGAGCAGGGTTTAGAGAGGGGTGTTTGGGGAAAGCATTCAGCTCTCTGTCAACCTAGCGCAAGCCCATGAACCCTTGACCCCCCCAGCCCTCATGCTATCAGCTCACATTAACTCCCACACAGAGTGATGCCATTATTTTGCTCCAGAGACTCTATTGACACAGAGGTTTTTAAAGACCCATGTGCCTGTGGCCCCATTCCTTTCATATTCTAGCGAACACCCCCAGCTTCATCCACCAGGGGCCAAAATGGTGGCAGCCCTTCTCCCATTAGCAAGCTGTTTTTTACGTGAAACCGAGATCTGGCAAGGTGTGCTGTGTTTGCACCACGGCCATTTTCATTTTTAGGGGTTTGGGGTTGAGGGGTTGGTACATGTAGGAGGAGATGTGAGGAGGTTGTACACAAACACAAACACAAGCACACACACAATAAATGATGAGACAGGGCCTAACACATGCACACGTACACACACAAATTGAATCTTCTGATCCAAACAGTATGACTGTAACGCACACACATACAAACACAAACACACACACACACACAAAACTGCACTTTCCATCTGAGGCCCACGTGTGTCATTAGTGAATTCCAGGCTGGCAACTCCTGCAGACTGCAGTTTTTACAGCTCTCCAAAAAGAGAGCAGGCTGCTCGGCTAGCAGGATCTCTCTCTTTCTCCCACTCTATCTCTTCCTGGCTCTCTCACACAGAAACACAAACACACACTTTTACAAGCTATGCTCTTCCCTGTAATAAGGCAACACAAACATGTCTGGGGAAACACAGGGGGACTTTATGAGCTCACGATCAACTTAATTCCCAAAGAAGACTTAAAACAAACTGGGACTTTTAAGGTTTTCTCTTAAAGACATAGCACACTTTAATTTCTATCATATAATGAATGATGCACCAAATAATATGGCTTTAAAGCCTGGCTTTTAAGTTTCTGATACATTAAGCATTCATAACCAGATAGTATAATGCAAATAGAAACATAAAAGACAGCAGCTAGAAGTCATGAACGAACTCCCATTAGAATTGAGATCTCCTCCTCCTCTCCTTTGGTGTATTTGACTACCTTGTCTTAATTCATTTATGCCTTACGCAGTGCTCTACTTAATACTGTACATGTAAGTGTGCATATGCCGTTTTTTTTCTCTCTTCTTTTTTTAAAGATTCACCGATGTGCTGCAAAGTTCAAAACTCTAAATCAAAATTTCCACCAGTGACAGCAAGGCATGTTTAATGTTTCTGGCAGAGTCCTTAGTGTCATCACGCTCAGCCTGGCTATCATCCAACTAAAGGTATAACAAGTGTGAGAACGATGAAGGAGAGTGCAGATGGAGGGAGGGAGGGAGGGAGGGAGGGAGGGCAACCGACTTCTTCAATGGAATTTTTAAAGAGGGGTTGAAACTGGAGGTTATCAGCATGTTTATATTCAAGTGGAGGAAGTCAAAAAGCTGTGTGTCTCTGTGTGTGTCTGTGGGACTTTGTTAATGTGCATGCATGCCCGCATCTGTACGTGACGGCTGCAAGCAATTACGACATCCTGCAAGCATTTAAGCCAACTTCGATTTAACAGCTCTGTTTACCAATTAGATAAGTAGCCTTTGTTATTTCATTTCAAAATCACTGTCTCTTAGTGCCAATCTCATGGAGACGCCCACTGAACTTTAGGGATGAACAAAGGTGGAAACACAACTTACAACATACACACACATACACAACTTGAATGTATGGAGGAGTTTTGCTTAAAAAAAACAAAACAAAACAATAACAGTGGTAATCAAAGTTCAGGGGTCAGACAGTCAGTTTCCTGCCGGAATTTTGAACCTGGTCTTCAAACGAAGACACCAACACTCATCATTCCTCTTTCATTTCCTCATCTTTCCTTCTGCCACAATTGAGTAGAATAGGGAATATGATATGAGGCTACAATCTTAACCAGTTATTTTTACACTTCAGGTTTTGCATATGTTAAGCAAACATGCTAATAAACTAGCTCTTCACACAGGTTTCCAGTCT
This sequence comes from Paratilapia polleni, assembly GCA_015106735.1. Lineage (NCBI taxonomy): Eukaryota > Metazoa > Chordata > Actinopteri > Cichliformes > Cichlidae > Paratilapia > Paratilapia polleni. The sequence continues at coordinate 18,451 of VUQI01025206.1, read as the reverse complement.
TAATGCTAAGCTAAGCTAACTGGCTATAGCTTCATTTAATTCTCAGCTACAAATTTAATATAAGTTCCTGCTTTTCCTTTTACTCCGATAACAGCGAAAGCTTCCGAACTCCAACCTGCAGCAGAGAGGAGAGTGGAGTGGAATAAAGCTGTGCAGGAATAAAGGGGAAGTAGAGGAGTAAAAAAATAAAAGGGGGGGGAGAGAGAAAGAGAGAGAGGGAGAGACTGGGTAGACTGGGTGAAAGAGGGAGCGGGAGAATGAGAGGGAGAGAGAACCTGCCAAGCATAACCAGCATCCAAGGAAAAAATGAAGAGAGAGAAAGAGACTGTGAGAAAGAGAGGGAGGGAGGGAGACCCTTGTCTTTCATCCACTGCCAAGGATTAGATTCCCCTCCAGTTATTAGACTCTTCCACTGTGCTGAAAGAAGTGGGTGGGTTGGGAAGGGGGAGGGGGTGTGTGTGAGGGGGACAGAGGGACGAGAAGGGAGGATAGGATTCAGCTACTGACCACTGTCGGTCGCCTTTAAGATGCTTTGTTTTGATTCAACTTCTTCACATTTCCTGCCAAAGATCCTGAAAAAGTAGAAATAAAATCAAATAAGGGAAAAAAAGAGAGAGAGAGAGAGAGAGAGAGACCCCTCCCTGCCTACAAATGGTAGATTCTATGTTGTTTGAGACAACTATCATTACAGGGAAACTTCAATCCAGCAAGCCACATTTAAGCTGGCGTCTCGACTATCTCTACCATCAGCGGGCTGCCTTATCGCCAGACATGGCCTTTACAGTCGAACACAACGGGGTTCTTGCTCACAAACACACACAAACACACATTCCTGCACACATATACTCCTTCTTTCTCCCTCTTTTTCCATTGTGAAGTGAATCTGTGTAATGGAGAGGTGTGTAACCGGCGATGTCTCGTATTTAATAGCATAAGGAGCACAAATCTCGCCAGCCAGAGGACATGTTCCTAGGACCTGCAGGCCAACTGAGCCAAAGGAAAGTTACAGTGTGTCCCTGTAAAATTCCTAGGGAGATGTGCTCGGAGGCAGTTTAGAAAGGAAGAGCGAAAGTAACCAGTTTCCTGCATTTCTGCTGCTGCTTCAAAGTGCCAAACAACTCAAGCCAAGGAATGTCTCAGGTTTTGCATACATCTTGCATCCTGGACAACTCCGCTGTCGTGTTTATGCTGTCACTGTGGCCGTAAAAACACTGGAAACCCAGATCCTGGTGATATTTATTTAACACAGTTCTCCAGATTCTCAGGCTGTAAACCCTGTAATAAATGTTGTTTGTGATTCTTTAAAGGATTAAAAGGCTTTTTTTTTTTAATTTTTCAGCAAACAGTAGACAGAGGGTGTTCATGTAGTCACGTTCATGTACATTGATATAATTTGTGACAGAGTAGTGAAAGGAAACGTTTGCACTGGAATTGGCTTTGCAAGATGAACTCATCTGTGGTTAATTTTTAGCATTTTCTTTTCCGATTGCTCCACGCTGTCTTTCTTATTGGCAAAGGTAGCAGCTCGATCACAGTTCTTACAGTGTCTCCTAACCCTGAGTGCACCTACAGAGACACCAAAGACACATATGCAGGTATCATAATACTAAAAACTTAGTGACTTATATCAGGCTTGTTTAAGACAATGCATAGCTCTATAAAGACATTGCAGCTTTGCAAAAATGACTTAAAGAAAGGTGTATAACGTCTGAATGGAGGCACAAAAGCAGACACAGAGCTGCAGCAGAACTCGGTAGTTGACAAGTCTCCCCTCCCAACACATTCCTGGACAGGCCCTCTTCCTCAACACTTCCTCCCCCCGCTCAGCCAGTCACAGGGGTCAAGTTGACAAGTCTCTCATTGAGCCTCTATAGCCTCTGACTATATGGCCTTCACTCCTCACAACATAATTACACACATTTATTGGTGGAATAGATCCATTTGTTCCACTATGAAGAAGGAGTTATGGAATTCCTACTAAAACTTAATTTGGGAGAATTATTGGAATGTGAAACTCCAGTGCAGACGCATATGCAGGAGTATGGGCTGAAAACACAATGCACAATCACAATGCATAGCTCACACAGTCAGGAGATGACATGAGGACTGTGAAGCCTGCAATCATTTAGTAGAAAACATGTGCAAGAGTACACTTACTGTTTCTCATCATTCATTCATCAAAATCAAATGATGAAGCTCAAATGCTCTCAAAGTGGTTTCCAAAGCACGCACACACATTAACACTAACAACAGGCAGCTACATGTCCTGAAAATGGCTAAAATATTAATTAACCTTTGTCTTCGCTCAGGGCTGCCTTCAGAGCTCACAGCACTGGCGACAGTTTGTTACATTTCATAGAGTCAGAGCCTGTCGACATCTGCAAAGAATCTTTAGGTTCAGCAGCATGGCAGGATTCCATTAAAAGCCAAATTGCGAGTTGGCAAAAACTCTGAGGGAACAACGGAAAGCCACAGCCAGTCCTGTAATTTAAACCTTATTTTAAATTGTGATTGCCTGACAACATGGACTGAAAGAGAGGGAGCAAGAATACTACTTGAACCAGAGAAAGAAGGAGAGCAAAAAGACTGTGGAGAACCAACAGCAGAGGTGGATAATCGCATCATCTATAAGGGCAGAGGTATGAGGAAGGAAAAAGACTGAGGGAAACGAAAGAGAGGAGAAAAGGTCATTAAAAACATTGTTATTTGGAACAATGAAACAACCTTTACTTAATAACCAGGATCGCTACAAATGAGTAACATCTCCCGAATATATGAACTTGGAGAGCTGCTGATTCACTTTGTTCAATTATAAATGTCTGCAAGATGCATCTGCAAGTCTATTGCATCTGGCTGCATTATAGTGCACACAGTGTTTAAACATATGCACGAAGCAGTGTTGCATCTAACAAAATCAAAACAATATCAAAAAATATTGCACTCTCAAGCAATCTATTCTAGGTATGGGGACCTCAGATACTCTCACATACTACACTGCATGTTGGCGTCTTGGGAGCATCTTCACTCAGAAAGTGCTTTATTTAATTTACGTGTTGTAGCTGGTGTGTCAGCAGAGCCTAAGGACACCTCATTAAGTACAGATTTTGATTAAATATGAGACAGAGCCAGAAGAAATGTAACATATTTTAAAGTTGCAAAGCATTTACTCTCTTTTTTTTTCTTCCTACAGGGAAATAAAGTGAGGGAACTGGGAAGGTTTTGTAAGTGTGTGAAAGATATGACAGACATGTTCTGGGTCAACTATCAGAAAAGCAAATTTAGAAGTAGAAGTTGGTCTATATAAACCATTAACCATTTTAAAATGTTTATTTTACACACATAAATGTTAGTGATCAAAACATACACACCTTCATCAATTATAATTACTCGAATACTAAGTGATAAATGTTTTGTACTCCTATATACTTCTATATATATGTTCTGTACATGTCATACTACTAGTTAGTCAACATGACTAGATATTTCATCTCACTTCCATCTCTTCCAGTTGAAATATTCCTTCTTCTCATTTCCTTTTTTGCCTTATAGCATTTTTATGTCATTTTGGAAAATCAGAACTCCAACTTCACTTTTATCGTTTATTTATTTTTTCAGATGATAACCAACTCTGTATTTTCAAAGTTCTGATTGTAAGGCCTGTCAGCGCTTTGGTTTGGGCGACAAAAGGTCAAGGTTATGGGAAAAACATTCTCAAATTGTGCAGAATTGAAGAAAACTATAATAATGCTGCTGTCCAACTAAGAAAAATACTATATCCAGTATTCAGCAGTTTTGGAACATCTCAGATATCCCAGAAATTGTCCTCACTGGTTGTATTTTCCAAGGGGGAGGGTTGTAATAACAAGGTCAAGAAATCTGCCATTCGGTCCAAAATGTAAAAAAAAGTCACAAACACAATAAACTGAGCGAGTTGTGTGCTGCATCCTCAGCTGCACAGCCTGCTTGTAGTGAAAAGGAGCCGCAGTGGAAATGGCAAATGGTTAATGGGCCAGCACTTGATGTTGAATTCCATAGTCTAATGTGTCTCAGTCAGGCATAGGAGCAAGTGTGGTACGCGTGCCAGCAAACAGGCTGGAGGTTCAGGTCACCGGGAGGACCCATTGAGACGGAGGCAGACAGATTCTCTGGGTGTTTACTTTCTGCCTTTGCACTATTTATTAAACATCTGAAAATGATGATGATACTGTAGATAGATTTTTGCAAAGAGGTCTAATTTAATATTCGGCCTCGGTGAGTAAAAAGTTTACTGTGAGAGCAGCAGGGCTTCAGTAGGTGATTTCCCAAAACCTCCACTGATCTGTGTTTTCTGAGTTAAACTTTCTATAGGAGCACTGTCAAAACTCTTAAAATTGCCTTCTTCCAAACTTCCAAGAATGTCAGCTCCACTCCGTGTTTCTTAAGTATTAACAGTGATATGTTCAAACATGTATCACATGTCACTCCCAAGAGTCAGACCCCCCCCTTATCCCCCACCTACTTCTTTTACTCCGAGACCCCACTCCCCCTTACCTTCCCAATTTCCCAACATTCCTGGGCCGTGCCACATCAGTCAAAGGGCCAATTCATGGGGTTAATGCTGCAGCGAGTGCAGACAGGGTTTTGACACAGGATGTTTGGCTGTTACCTTGCTCTGCTTAAGCAAACAAGCCCCCAAAATATGATTACTGAGGGCAGAGACGGAGCAGTCCTCTTGTCTTACCTCATTTCATCCAGGTCTAATGTCCTCTAAGTATCATTGCTTTACTTGGTTCCACATGTTCGAAAGCCAGAGGCTAATGATAAGAAGGTGAACAAATTTTGACAAGCACAAGAATGTCACATGGTGAAAGATGACAAGGACATCCCTAACTCTTGGCACTGTTCTCCTACACTCTTAGTCCCATAAAATGTAAATTAATGCCATGTACGGCGTACTTGATAATGTGGTGAGTAACATACACAGCGCATCCTGAAATGCTGGTGAAACAAGGCTTAAAGCGATGCGAGCTCTGCCGTGAGGCTGTTATACTCATTACACACCAGAAGACAGCAGCTGAAACACAACTTCCATGCCAAAAATATAAAATGTGTCCTGAGGTTGCATTCACATTTTATGATACATTTTATATTACATACTGCAAATATGAGCAGGAATAAACTTTAATGTTAGCTCCCTTGTTTTTATTACAAGAAGGAGATATGGAAAATTTCAAACATGCACGGTAGCTTCTTGTAGACCTAAGGACGGGTCAACAGCAGGGTTGAGTTCAACCTAAATAAAATGATGATAATTTAAATAATTGTAAATTATTTTTTTTTGTAATTTAACTTACTAATAAATTCTATACAAATGAGCTATACAAATAAAAATGAATGACTTTTTTTCAGTTATATGGTGTGATGACAGGAGACCACACATTATTCAATGACTCTGCATGATTTTAAATGATTTTACATGATTTTAATGCATCAGATTCAGATACTAACACTGTCACATAGTGTTTCCTTGTTTCAAATCACACATAAAGTGGTTTCACACATGCACTGCAGCTCTGAACCTTTCTATACATTACATTTGCAGAATGCAAATGGCCTATTCACCAGCATCAGACATTAAACAGTCTGCACTGGCATGGGACATTAAACAGTCTTTCAACTTCCTGAGTACAAAGTCTGTGTACTAACCAACTGCACCCATGTAAAAATGGCACAGGTAAGAGCAACAGCACCCTAACCATAACCAAATTGAGTATTCACAGTAGTGCAAATGTGAAAATGGCCATGCAGTCAGCATGGTAACAGTTACCATGTTGGTCTGACATCACAATGTGTGTTGTGTTGCTGGTTTTAGCATGATGGCTAGGAACTGTGTTCATGTCATTTGATTCCTGTTTGGATGGGAACTTCACTTAGTTTTGTTTTTGTCCAGCAAGTGACACATCCTGAGTCATCACAGAAGGTGCAATCAGCAGTTAACTTATTGCTTTTCCCAGTGTTCAAAAAGCAGATTGGCAAGTTGTTATTCCATGAATGGAATTCCGCAACCAGTAGTACAGAATTATGCAATTAAATTACAACATAAATGTAACTGCAATCAGATGCAGTTACTGTGAATTGTAATTGAATTACAGTTTACAAAGGGCTTGCATATCGTGCAGGAATACCTTTTTTTTTTGAGAAGATCCAGACAACACGGATCAGCAAATCTAACAACTTGCAAGACGCTTTCTCTACTTCTAGATATATTTGGGAGTATACATTTAAATTGTGATTGTTGTTTCTGATTGATCACTCATCTGCCTATAAAATCAATGAGCACTGCTCTAAGAAACCTGACTCTGCCGCGTCTTCTTCCAGCCAACTGCGCCAAAGCCGGTGGCCATGTCACCAAAGACTTTTAGTGCTGGAAATTAAACAATATTTTCTTCCTGAAATCAGAAAAGGCTCTAACATTTCTGCGCAGATCCTGTCAACATTGAATTCCTCAATATCAAACTTCAGGACACATCTACAGCTTGGAGAGGATAACCTGTACAGCCACAACTCTGCAACAAATATGGTCACACCTTGACTTTTAATCTCAAAGTACAGCTCAGGCTAATAAGACCTAATTTTAGAGGACTCACCTCAATTTTTTTGAAGTTTGCCCCACTGGCTATGCTGGCTACGGTCACCATACTCAAAAGGCTCATAAGTGTAGGACCAGATTTCATTAACATTTCCAAACCACCAGCAATCCTAATACAGCCACAACATTGTATGTGTGTGAAAAGGCAAATTTCATTCCAAGAGAAAAATGTAAAGTCAGAATAATTAGAGAAATACAAATACATTATGCAGCAGTCATGTTCAGTTATACATCGATTATTAAAGGTGTAAAAAAAAAAAAAAAACATCCCCTCCAACAAATCGCGTGATTGGTGAATGTGTGTGTGTGTTTGTCCTGATAGAACCCCTATGTGAATACTCTGAGGCGATCTTATCACTGAGTCAGACAGAAATTCCTCCCTGTCTCTCTCCCTGTCACACACACACACCCATAACACATAAGCAGCTGAATGGCACATTTTGTTGGAGTCGCAGAGGGACGATCCTACTAGATATAAGACTACTAAACCACCTGCAGAAGCGCTCTTTTTCAAAGCAGAGCTGTTAGCTGTGGTTTAAAGGAAACGTTAACTGATTGAATGATAAAAGAGGCCAGGGCAAAGGTATGTATGGACCACACCCTGCTGTTGGTTTTTTTTTAAGCTGCGAGTACACAGCTGGTTTTTAAAGGCATGAAAAAAGATGCTAAAGTACCAAAGCACATGTCCAATGCTTGTATTTGTTCTAAAGAAAATATTTCAGGCTTTAGATGATATGCCAGAGGATTACCTGCACAAAAAGAAAGCTTCATTTACACTCTTGAAAGATCTCACCAACATCGAGGCTTTTTGAAAGCTACACTCATTTTGATACACGTTGAAGTAGGCTCCATGGTCAGCTCATTTCCTGTTATTCAACCAGCTGTAGCTCAAAACAGGAGTCCTCTAACCTGTCAAAGTTAACAACAAAAGCTACATGCAGATTTCTTGGCTGCCTCTGTTTACCCAAGTCTCACTCCTACTCATGCTCTTGGCCTCCGCTCTGGTTCTCGGCTCCAGAGCTCTGGGGTGGGGGGCAGGGGATCAGAGACCACACACACACACACACACACAAACTAAATCAACTACACACTTGACACACCACATGTTGTAAGAAAGCTGATATACTTCCCTTCATTTCATCAGGCAAACAATAGATGGTTCCTCTCTCTCATTACTCAGTCTAAAGCTTGACATTTGATTGACTTCTGACAGTGACTGAACAGAGTTTGGATGATTTGTCAACACAGTCTGCAATAACAGCAGCATTTTTATCAGCATAAATTAACTGGAAAGTACTTCACAAATTAGCCAAATTGTTTGAACTCAAATGTTTGTAACGTGGAAAAAAAACATTGATTATTAGTGTTTCAAGTATGATTGTGGATAATTTTTCTCAGGCCTCTCCAAATAGGATCATATATACATATATATATGTGTGTGTGTGTGTGTGTGTGTGTGTGTGTGTGTGTATAATTATACATACATGTATGTATGTATAATTTCATTTAAAACCTGCACTGTATTAGATAAATTAAATATGCAAATTCATTGCAATTAATGCATCTTCTTGTTCCGATTTCTGGTCAAAATCTTCTGAGAGTGGTGACGTGTGCATCGGGAGGACTCCTGACCTCAGTATTTCTAAAATGCTGGCTAAGGCTCTGCCCCTGGAAAACCTGCATAAGAACTCAATAAATTACTTCTCATTTAGACATCAACTTTAACTAAAGGTCTTCCAGTCCATTTCTGGACACAACAAACCCAAAAATGTCTCACTGACTCCTCAGAAAGGTCAACGATGCCATGACTACACTACACAGACTGCATAGGTGCTCATTCACCTTTCAACACCGTCCACAAGTGAGCTCAGGGAGGCTTGATCGAGTGGGTTTGTGGGTTTCTTCTAACGCTACAAGGACCTCTCCACCCAACCTCAGCACGTAAACAAATAAAGCTCCAGTTTCATCATCTAGAGGGGGCTGTTTCCTGTCCAAAGCGGCACCCCTTCTCCCCCCTTACCACATAACACACACGCACACAAAGCTCTACATCGCCGCCTCATCAGAGCCGCTCGGCTCCCCCGCCCCCAAAGTGCCAGCCTCTTTCCACTGCTCAATTGCAGAGAGGAATGAAGGGATTTGAGGGAAAGAGGGAAAGAGGGGGATGGGTGGTTAGAGAGGCAAAGGGGATTGGGAGTATGCACGGGGATCTTATTGCAGCTTCGTCGCAGTGAAATATTTTGCTGTGCAGAAAGCATAGACGGGGAAAGAGAGACAGAAAGGCTACACTGCTGTGGCATCTAGATAGTGAGACCCCAGACCCCCACCGAGCCCTCCATGCCTCTCTGACAATAGAAGCTTTATGCAGTGGAGTTTTTGGTTGTCTTAGCAGCCTTTGAAAATCGGGGAAAAGCACAACATTAATACCACCAGTAAATATAATTTTCCCTTTTATGTAAACACTCAGACAGGATGCTTTTTCTATGTGTTTGCAGTAGTGAGCGGGCGTGCCTGTCTCAACAACTTTTTCCATTTGTGCTTCCGAACTTAATTGTGGGAACTGTTCCTTCTTCAGAATCAGCTCTCATTGCCATACACTGCAGAAAAAAGCCAACAGTTATTATGCAAGTTACTCACCTGTGTAGTCTCTTGGCATATTGAGAGGCGGACTGGTGAAGAGGGGTGGAGCAGTTTCAGTGTAAGACAGAGATGAGTCTGGCAAATGTAAGAAAAAAAGCACAAACATACAGTAGAAGTGTGAGATTCAGGTAATTTTCTAACAACAGTTTTGGTAATCAATTTGCACTTGAAGTCACTTATCAAAAAATAAAACCATTCTCTCCTTTCAGTTTTTTAAAGCTCATAATTTGCTGGTTTTTGGGCTGCTGACCTTAGATTTTTTTCACATACTGAATAACTAATCGGGCAATCTAAAAATACAGTTGGCAGATCAATAAATATAGTCCTGTATAAAATACAGGGCTGTTTTATGACTGCCTGCCCTCCATGTCAAAAACTCTGGATGTCATCATAAGGCAAGATGGGCCTGACTGTGTCTCTTTCAACACAAGCAGCTTTTCAAATAAAATCTGCATTTCCAGACGGAAAATATGATAGCGATGGCACGCTCTGTGTCATTCACTGGTTTGTTATGTGGTGGCCATTTTTTTCCAAACTCACCCAGTGGCTTGTGTTCATCTGAACGGGACAGAGAGTATGGAGGAGGAGGTGATTCTGTGAAAACAAGAAAAAAAAATAAGATGAAATTAAAGGCTGTATGGCTTGAATCCTCAGTGAACACTCCAGATAAAAATACTACACAATATGCACGGTTAGTTATTGCTGTTTAATTAATCATATCGTAAACATGTGCCATGTCCACAAAGTTTTACGAGACACACAATTATGTGAGTAGTCAAACAAGAATGTAACATCTTTAATAAGATAAGGCATTGCAAACAACTTTGCCTCCTGTTTCACAGTGTTCAGTTCACACTGCTCGGTTCAAGTTTTTCTATAATCAAAAATTAAGTGCCATTTTACTGAAAAACTAGACCCTATACTCACATAACAAAGCATTTTCTCCTCAGGGAAGTCTTTAAACTTAACTAGTGTTATACTAAATGGTAACATATATACATTACCTGAATGTAACAATTGCAGCAATTCAACAATGCAATTAAATTATGTTTCACACTGTGTTATTTTTTATGAGAAAATATATTTGTAAGTCTCTGTGTCTGGTCTGTACTTTAAGTTTGCATCAACACACCATCTATCCTTACATCTAAGGAATAACTTCCAGTGTGTGTAATATTTGCGTAACTCATATCTGGCATTCCTCTTAAGCTTTTTAAATATGCCTAATCAACATAAGTCACATCCCATCAGATACTATAAGTACTTCACCCCAGACAGTGTATTTTTCTTTCTTTTTCTATTGCATTCCATTCATAAAATGTTTAACTGTTTCATTTTATTCTGTGCTACTTTTTCTTCATGGTTCAGCTCATTCACACAGACTCACAGGATGACCTCCGTGTTAAAGCAGCTCAAAAAAGCTGAATAGTTCAGCTTGCGCTGCTGCTGCTGGGATAGTTCCTTCAGTCCAAAGTGGACATAGGTTTGTGGCTGCGGCCCCTTTAAGAGCAGAGCCAGTAATTGCCGGAGTCCTCAGTCAGTCAGATACCCAGCGAGTCAGTCTGGCGCCAGCACTATGCAAACTGTATATTATCGGCACTCCTTAACCTAAATAACAAGAGGAGGACCTCCTTGTCAGAGGAAAAAGAGCCTAAGTGCAACTTGAGAGCGACCTCCATTTGGATGATGTGGGAAGCAGCAGAGTTTTTTCGAAAACTGAAATAAGTGTGTAACGTGATTGGAATGTGGAGAGGGACCAAAGTAATGGTTGACCAAAGTAAAAACTGAGTTATGAAAAGATCATAAACCTGTAAGACAGATGATAGAACACGAGAAGAAAGACAGATTTGCACTGTCAGCTTGAATGTAAGTGTAGTCAGTTAGACGCCTGCAAATGTAAGATGATTTCATCTGAAATAATTGGAGGACAATAAATGCTTGACACTTAAACAATACTGACATTCTTCTTCAGCTGCAGGCCCCAGGCAAGCAATACTTAAGCAATATTTATTGGAAATTCCCATTAATATAATGTGTATCTGTTATACTGTAGTTATATGGGCCATCAATCTTTATGTTGCATAAAGCATAATTAATTTCATTAAATACTTTTTTATTAGATTAACTTTCTGCAAGGCCGTTCACCTTGGGGGTTTTCTGGAGGGAGTCCCAGGGGCCCTCATGAAGATGTGTGTGATGGTTTCAGATAACTGATGCGTATTTTGGTGGAAAAAGCAGGGCAGAATTTTGTGGCGTGGATATATTCACTGATATCTCACATGTAACTCATAGGTTTGATCATTCACAACGCCTTTTTTTCTGAGGGATAATGTCTGTTCTGGGTCTGATATGTGCCCTCTGATTTCACCACCCAGTCCCTCCAATGTCAGTGTCCTTACCTGGCCCACATAAGCGGCTGTAGTGATGAGGATTGCAGCACACCTTTGCGCTGTCCACTGCACCGAAGCTCTGGCAGTGGCACAGCGCTTTGAGTCGTGCTGAGAGCGGCAGGTCGCCCCAGCGGAACAGCTTACAAATGAGAAACTGTGGAGAAATGTGATGAGCACCGAGCCGCAGCTCAGTGTTCGGCACCATGACGCACTCGCCGGGTATCCCTCCTTTGGTCTCTACAGCCTTGACCAAGACGTCCAGAGATCTCTCCTTGAGTCTTTTCAAAAAAGCATGAGCGGTGCTCGCAAGTTCCTCCTCCAGTCCCCCACGCCTCGGTGCGCATTGACAAGGGCCAGCTCCCTCTTTTCTCGTGGACCAGTAAGAGCTCCGAGGTCTGAAATCCCATTCCCCAAACAAACAACACATCACCGTCCTACTGTCTCCCTCCAGTCCTCGCCGAGAGCCTCTGTGCTCCGGGACGCACATGGCACCCCGGTCATCGTCAGGCTGCTCCTCTTCTTCTCTGTCCGCGGTCTCCGTCAGGTCTCCAGCTTCCCCCGTGAGTCCCGGAGCTGCGTTGCTGTGTGTCATCGACCGCTGCTCGTGTCTGTGGAGCTTTCCTGAGTGTCTGCCCCACTCACCGTTCCGCTCTCCTTCACCTCGTCTGCTTCCATCCCGCCCGTCGCTTTCGGTGACCACACGGCTTCTCCAGAGTCGCCGTACAAGACCTGGTCGTTTCGACTTGAACATACGACAACCTAGACTGTTTCGGATGAGTCCTGTCGGTCCCGTCCGCTTCTCGGGAGATGCCACATCGATTTACACTCGACGCACAAGACCGGGAGTTTGTGCACGGTGCGCACAGCGTGCGCAGCCGGTGGTCACCGTTTTCAGGCTTCCTCGCAGCATTAGAAGGTAATATTCAATCACGCATTGCGTTAAACATCACTAAACATCTGAAGAGGGAGAAGGCTACATGCAGTCACTGCTCAGTGACCTGCTGTCGCCAACTCAATTAAGCCACAACTTTTGCCAGCCCTCTCATAAAGCCTTTAACTCTCCAGCACTCTGAAGGTCCCACACATAATTCACAAAACATAGTCAGACCGCCCAAGGGCCAGTATCAGTTTACATGAACAGAAAGACGATCACAATCATAAACTTAGAAGTTTTCCAGAGTCTCTCTTCGAGCTTCTTCAACCCCTCCGTCCTTCCTTTACCTCGAAATAAATCCTTACAAAACTGAAATCCCGGTTATTTATGTCTCTGTGCGGGATGCAACAACTCCGCGTCAGTGTCCGTGGGTAAAGCAGAGATGATCGACGACTCCAGTGCCAAACTCCAGGACGGATTCCGTGCTGAGAAGTTGTTTTAAAGAGAGCTGGAATTACTCCACTCTCCACTCCCCTGCAAGTCACACACAAGTACACACACAAACACACGCATTCACACGTGCACACACGCTCCTACAAACACACACGCACACGCATTTAAGTCAAACCCGACAGAATTAAACCTGGATTATTCAACGGTAACTTTTCAAAATAAAACCAATAAAGGTCACTATATCCTGCAGATGTTATTGTTATGCATTAGGTACATAGCCCAAACATGATGATGTTTACGGCTGAATAAGAAACTGCAAAATGCACAACTACGAATGAGGTTTAAAAGTGTTAAGCAAGGCCTTTGTAGATACAAAATAACCATATGTTTTCGTTACTTGTTTGGGGAAATTTGTTTCTTTTTTCATTAAAGAACGGCTTTCTTTAGAACCAAAGAAAGTCATCATTCATTTAATTAATTGAAACTTATTTATTAATGATGATTTTTGATTGTTTGCTCGTGTGTGGACAAATTTCTATTTTTTCCAAGTTCAACTGACCTGCTCTCTCACCGTCACAGAGGTGCCTGAAAAAAGAAAAAAGTAAAATGTAATTTTTCCGAAACTAAAACCTGAATCATGATGCTTTTATTTTGAAACCGAAACTACAGAGCCTCCCTTAGTTTTCTTTCGGCATTGACTCTCTCTCTCTCTCTCTCTCTCTCTCTCTCTCTCTCTCTCTCTCGCAGTCTCTCTCTCTCGCTCTCTCGGGGCCCCAGAGGAAAGCTCTGGAGCCATTGGTTGATTCCCGCCATCATGTGCCAGTCTAGACACTTTGGCGGCTGGGAGCCGCAATGATTGTTGCGCAAACACGGTTTCAAGTTTCTTAACTCTTAAAGACGCAACATCCTGGTCTGCTCTGCTCAATCCTGAAACCGTTGAAATATATATGTGTAGAGAGAGAGAGAGAGTTAATGACTATTATTAACACACTGATTCATGTGTGTATTTTAATGTATATCTATTTATTCATTTATTTATTGTGTTTATATTTAGGCAAGGGACAACATAATTATTGAAGTCATGCAATGCTGAATGTACTTGTTTTACAGTAGGCAGAGATACAGCAGGTTGTCGACTAATCACACAGTTGCTGGTTCAATTCCTAGCTCCTCTTGTTCACATGTTGAAGTGCCCTTGAGGAAGACACTGAACCCTAAATTCCTCTTGATGTTCAGGAGAAGTACCTGGAGTATAAACAAGGGTTTAGGGCATCCCCCAGTGGCCCAATACTAGTCCACTGTCCGTCCCTGTGCCTCCAAACTGGTATTTTAACAACTCCTAACATGTGGCGGGTGAGAGTCCATGCCTCATAACAGAGCATTAACCCTGTATATCCATGGCATGTCCAGTTAGGTGTGCTGGTCCAAGATCAGTGGCTACAATCTGTACGAGAGACTACTGGGCTGGCTGAGGAAGTGAGAGTCAAGTAGCAATGACAGCAGGAGAGAGTTGACAAAGAAGAAGATCCAGTGTCTGTGAGTGGCTACAGTGAGGCTCACTGGGCACCTGTCCAAAATGTGTTCCCCTGTGTAAATCAATCAGAAGCAAATATGCTTGAGGGATGATGGAAGAAGGAAGTGAAGGAAGAAGGAAGTGATTTGGAGGAGCTTCCTCCTGAGTTTAATGTTTTAGTGGTCACTGGGGTCACAGCAGCCATGGAAAACAACAGCCATGATTTTATTTTATTTTTTTCCAAATACATCACAGACTCCAACAAACCAACATAAGATGATGTTATCCAGTGTCCATACAGGTGTTGTTTTCTATTTAGTGATGATTTCTGTAACAAGAGAGTTAATCTAAACTGCAAGAATAAATTCAGATGAGCACTTTGCATCAGCTGAGTTAAACACATCAGTCAAAGTGAGTGTAAAATGCATTCTTGGAAATCAACGCTCAGTTCTGCACCCTGTAAAAACAAAGACAGCTTTAATGAAATGTCACAGTAAGGACGCTCACAGGGAAGCAGGACAACTTTGGGATCAGCTTTTTGTCATTTTGCAGAAAGGCTGTGATGTAAATCCCAGATGAACCCAGACAGTGCAATAAAAAAAATATGTGCAATAAAACAATTATGTGTGCAAATGCTATACAGTACATAGTGCAAATAGAATTACTTTAACAGTTTTAACTTTGCATTAATACACCAATTTCATCTTTATATTTAACATGTATAGCCAATATTTGTCTTATTGTCATACTGTATTTTTTTTTTACTGTAATATTATAATACGGTCATATTTTTGTATTATTTTTGTATTACTTGGCGCCTGATTGGACACACAGCTGCAATATGTTTTTGTAAGAAATGACAAAGAACATGAATCAATAGTCATGGTGCTGTTGAATCTGCAAATGGAAATTCAAAGAGGAAAAACTTACTGGGAGAAGACGGCTATTGGACAATTAACTCATTTTATTCAATCGATGAAGAGTTTTTATTGCACATTGCATTCAGTCAGTGATCATAAATCTCCTTTTTGGTTATGCAGTTTTTGACATTTTATGTCTTACTAGATTCAGCAGAGAGATGACAAGCTGAGAATCAGCCTGCAAACAGGGTTTAAAATGGGCACCAATAAGCCCTCTGATAACTAGCACTGTATGGACACACTGCTTACTCACCTGTGGAAAAGGCTTGTTATATTTGGAAATGCAAACCTATTCACCTTGCAAGAACATTTTTTTCTCAGAAATACTTTTATTCAAAGAAATAATCCTCATAAAACTGCCATGGTTTCTGTTGTCACTTGCGGACTAATTGGATGGAGAGACTGTTTTATCATAACCTCAAACAATTTACTTGGCTAATTTGTTTTAATTATTATTACTTTGTGCAAGCTCACCCTCTAAAAGAGTCACACTATCAGTTGTCATCTTTTTGGCAAAAGTGAACTGGTTGTGTTTCTTGGCAATGAGATGTGTTGAGAGCGTGGGAAGAGAAGTGTGGTGGTGTGTTAAGGTTGGTGGGAGAGTAGACAGGGTGTCCGGCACCAAACCACCTCCCAAAATAAACGCAGTCCGTGCGTCTCTGTGTCTGTTCAGCGGCAGACCCGCGGGCTCCCACAGCACCAGCGGCAGCAGAGAGGAGTCTGGGGCCAGGCGGCCCGTCACAGGAACAACATGTCATCAGCTTCATCACTCCCCTAATGGCTCTACTCTGGACCAGAGACATGGCAGACAGTGTGTTGCCCCACCAAAGCGGCAGTTTACTCTGTGCACACACACACACACACTGTGGCTGTCCACTCCCAGCCATTTACAGACCAGCAGTGGAGAGACTAGGAGGCCCCCTTATAAAAACATTCAGGGGTGCTGGAGATAATGTCGAGCCAGACCTCTGGACTCAGGCCAGGCTGCCCTCTAAATCCATAGGAACACTCATACAAACACTGCCAAGGGTTCATAACATGGCCAGCTACAATGTTGACCACTCTGAAGCTGATACTGACTTCAAGGGATAGTTCAACATTTCAAAATTTTGTTTTCTTGCAAAGAATTACATCAATATCATTCTGACATGCACTGTTGGATATGATGTCATGTCCACGTTATGAGGGAGGAAAGGCAGTGATGGGAATGATTCCCACTTCATGTCATCCAATGACTCAAGTTGTCTGCCGCCACTCTTCTGGCGCTGCTGTTTCTTTCTTATCACCGGAGATTCAAATTGTTTTAATTAATTCACACTTTAAAAAAATGAAATGACATATAGGATAATTTCAACTTTTAAGGACCAATAAAGTCTGTGATAGGAGGGAGGTGTCACTGACACCTGACAGTCATGACTCTGGATTTCAAGTCTCATGTGGGACCACTTTTAAGTTTTGCTTTTTCTCCTTTACTTTTTATTTCCAAAATGTACATAGTGCTGTATTAATACAAAGACTTCAAACTAGCAATAGACAGAGATTCATCAGGAAAGGGTCATTTTCTATAAACCCTTCTTCTGGCAAAGAGAGGAGTGACCCCCATTAGAAATAATAAGGATTTAAGACACTTTTTTTTTTTTTTTTTATTGGTATCACCTTTTCAGACCACAGACGGTATAAAACATGGATGTAGCTCCCGGGTCGGAAAAATGAAGCCAATGCGGATATGCCTATAAACCTGCATTTCAATAGGAAGGCCACCAGATGGCAATAGCTGTGGTTGCGGAATTGCTCAACTCAAGATTTCAGAAACCAATGGGTTATAATGCTATGTTTCAGACCCAGAGGCTACATCCATCTTTTTTATAGACACTTTATGTTGAAAATCTGATAACCAGTTGGTGTTGTCTGCCATGCAGTGCATCACCAATACTGCTTTGTAGTAACAGTGACCACTGACAGAGGTTGCCAGTTACTGTTTGTCATGTTGGCCTATTAAAGTAATTAAGGTTATTTTTTACAGTAATGCCATATTAGGTTGGTTGAGTTAATTTGTTCTGTGGCACCACCTTAGCCCATAGAGAGCATCTCAGTCCACTGATGTTAGCTAGCTAAAGCCCCAGTCACACAGGCCTAGAGACTGGTCAGTGATCCAAAGGCAACACAGAATCCATGCAACATCCCTCAACCACTGAAAGAGTGAAATTCAAATGTTCAGTTACTAGGTGGTTGGCGTTGAAGAATACACATTTTTCCCTAGCGACTGGTGGTTGCAGAGGGTCGCCGACTGGTCTATGGGCCTGTGTGACTGGGGCTTAAAGCAGGGATTATACTTGCTGACATGAACGCGGACAACTGACACCACCATGGACGTGCAGTCAATACCGTTATGTTTGTTTCAAGTCCACCTGAAGCACGGGTAGTGTGGGCTTTCACAGTCAATTTCGGAAGGACGTGGACATCCTTATAGAGGCTTGCATTCACAAAAATTGCATCACTTGGACCAAAGTGGATCCTTGCATATTCGTGGACATGGAAACTAGAACACTGGCATTAAGTAGTGCCAACTTAGCTGGCGTTACCTGTTTAATCATGTTAAGCTGCATATAAATGCATACAAATTACTATGAGATTGACTGTGTTGCTATTGGGAACACAGTCCTTTCTTTTAATAGTCTTCTGACAAACGTCTTGGACTTAGGCACTCCCAGAGACCCTATGTAAAGTGTATGGTTTCATACTGGGACACTCTTAGTGAAGGAAAGGGCTGTCATGCTGAGAATTGACTCGTCCTTATTTCCTAAACATTGTTGTCAAAAGTAGCATTACATCAAAAGTAAATTAAAAGTAGAAAATGTACACTTTGGATAGCTTGGATTGAAATGTGAACATACTGTATTGTAGAAAGACACCACTGCAGCAATTGCAACTTCTTGACATCTAGTACTTCCCTAGATTTGTCTGTACTGTAGGTTGTAATAACAGCTTGGACAAAAAAAAAAAAAAAAAAAAAAAAAATTTTTGTTTTTAAAT
>VUQI01025205.1:32688-44970 GCA_015106735.1 Paratilapia polleni | reverse complement strand
GCCAAGACACATGAAAGCTGTGATTGCAAATCAGGGTTATTCCACCAAATATAGATTTCTGAACACTTCCTAAGTTAAAACATTAGTAATGTGTTGTTTAAAAATGAATGTGAATTTGGTTTTTTTGCATTATTTGAGGTCTGAAAACACTGGACCTTTTTTGGTATGTTGACCATTTTTCATTTTCTGCAAATAAATGCTCTAAATGAAAATATTTGTATTTGGAATTTGGGAGTTATGTTGTCAGTAGTTTATAGAATAAAACAAAAATGTTCATTTTAGTCAAACATATACCTATAAATAGCAAAATCAGAGAAAATGATAATTTTGCAGTGGTCTCTTGATTTTTTCCAGAGCTGTAGGTGAAAAAAAAAAAAAAAACAGCACAGCAGTCTGATACTGTTCTCCTGGATGGAAGTCTTGTGAATTACTGTATGCCTTGAGCATCTTGCCTGTCACCTTGAGTGGACTTCGTTTATGTTAACGTCCATATTGCACTGGAAGGCAAAAGCCACCAAAAGCTGACATTTTCGATTTTTGTAGTTTTTCATAAAAATTTTGCACATTTTTACAGAAATTTTTAAAATCTAAAAATGCACATAACAGGTTTGTGTAAATAATATACAAAAATATTACTTTATAAAAATCAATATATTAAATGAATTTTGCCTTTAATGTATACATGAAACAAGTCACTGTTTATTGACACATCCTTTATTAAAAAAAGTCTATTAGTTTAACAGAAAGCATTATAAGTTTTGGTTTGTTCGTTTGCTTGCATGACTCTGTGACAAAGCTGAAAAAATGTCCTACAATCAAACATTGCACATATACAAACTGAACTGATTGTGACTTTCATCTCGGTCTTTTGCCACTGAATAAAAACACAGGTTTGCATCTGATTTGTCAGATTTCTATATTTGCAGATTAAATGATGATCAGTAACCCATGTCATCTTACACTGTTCTAATATAACTTATCTGAGGCAGTAAAAATACATTTCCAATAATCAGAGAGCTGGCCAGACTGGCTCTCAATTGACATATCACCACTTATGTAAACACACCATCTGCTGACATGTGAAGAGGAAATTCTTCAGGATGTCATTTCCTCATTTAGAGAGATCTGGTGAATGAAGAATGTGTCACAGCTTTTTATGGACTTAATTAAAGTGACATAATGATTTAGTGGCTTTGCAGAGACCTCTGTTGCCTGCTGCCCACCACAGGAAACCCTCTGCTCTGGCCATAAAGAGCCTGTGATTCCTGTCAAGGAGAAAGAGTCAGACCGCCACCATGCTTCAGTGACTTTAACCTCTGATAATCTGACCTGTGAACCCTGTGATGACCCCAGAACAAAGACTGTGAATTTTTAACTTTCATAAAGCCTGACAGGTTTTGTTAAAAGTCACAGGATTGTGAGTTGCACATGTTCTTGTACATTTCAGGAAACACATGCAGAAAACACATACAAGACAAAAAGACTGCACAAAGCCCCGTCAGCATGCCAGGGTGAAAAATATTCAAACTTATGAGTAGCATTTCTCACAATCCTTCTGCCTGTTTAATTAGGCCAGCTTTGCAGAAAGAGAAGAGGAGGACACTTAAGATTCCTGAATTTCCTCTCAAGCAGCTCCAGAGCTTTGGAGACACTCAGCATAATCAGAACTTGACATTTATGCGCTCCATTCAGCGATGTGGGAAACACTCCACACAGACTTTACCTCTGACACAAAAGACGAGGAATGTGCTTCTGTTTTCCACTGAGAATACCTTATGCACTGTTACACCCTCGCTTGTGAAATAAGGTGTTGTTTTTTCCCCTGACAGGTCATATTAATATATGTTCCTCAGTGTAACAAAGTGGCAGCAGAAAAGAGAGCCACGTGAGAGAGTCGAGCACATAGGAGATGGCTGCTGTGTGTGTTAAGAGGAAGGAAGGCTGCCATTCAGATAGCATGTAATACAGTACTACCCCTTGTTCAACAATAACGTTGGCCTAAATTCAAAGAACAAAGACACTTATGGTTGCTCGTGTGTGTGTGTTGTTGTGTTTCTATGAGGACCAATTTTAGTTGTAGACTTTGACAGGCAGGCAGAGGATGATTCTAGTTGGGGCCCTGGGCAAAAATTCACAGGGACCCTTCCAATCAGCATTCATCATCATTATGTTCTAAATAATCTGACACCAACAACAACAACAACAACAAAAAAAGCAAAATGTTAATTTTTTTTTTTATTTCAAAAGTCCACCTTACTATTAATTCCAAAAGTTAAACAACATTAAAAAAAAATAGGACTGTAAGTACTAGCTTCTATGTTCTTTCAGCTGCTAGCGACGCTAAAGAGTTGACTGCCAGTGTCCCAACTCTGACTTTTGCTACTAGGGTGCTCTAGTAGCTAAGTAGCTAAGCTAAATAGTCTGGTTGCTAGGAAAAAGTGTGTATTCCACGACCGGTTGGCGAGTGGTTGCTGGAGGATGTTGCCTGTCGCTGGGTGAAATCGGTCGCAAAGAGAACCACCAGAAACCTCCTTGTGATTGCTTTGGTCACTAGATTGCCGCAGTAACCCGTAGTTTACATGAAAGACGCCGACTTGCCTGCAAACACTCGCCATTTACTCTCCGAGCTGTAGTGAAACTTGAAAAAGTGCGACACCAACAGGAAACAGGGAACATTCAGCTTCAACCTAAAAGCTGTGCCTTTTGAAATGTACTGGTTGCAGCAGTAAAGCACAACTTTTACTTTTCACTGACTAGTCACTAATCCTGTGTAACTAATGGTAAATGTCAAAGTATACAAAAGAAATAATGTGATGCTAGTGGAAGCTACTTTATTCAACTGTCTCTCCCCAACAGTTAAGGCTAAACTAGCAGCATTTCATTACTTAGTATTATATTTAATCACCATCTGTTCCACTCACCACTGTCTTGCTTTTTTCTACTCTTTTTCTTTTTCCTTCTTTCTTTTTCCACTCCTAGAAAGATGACTCCTCTTAGGGACAGCAGGTCTCTGCTACTGTTACTGCAAACATTGCACTGCTGTAGTTTACAGCTGGTCAGGCAAGAGGCACCTCTGCAGTCAGGATGTTCTGATAAAGTTTAATGTGTTTGAATTTGTTTTATAAAAGGTTTAAGAACAAATTATGTTGTAACGTGGTTAAATTTACACGAAATACCCACATTAAATATGTATATATTTATTATCACTGAGGAAGAGGACCCAGTGATGACATTTTAGATATATTTTGAAATCTCGTGTTATATTTGCTATATTAGGCATGTGAATATTAAAGGGCATTAAAGAGGAGTTATTATGCTCGTTTCCAGCTGTGTAATTTTATTCTTGGACTCTACTAGTGTAGCCTTTCATGATTCACGGTTAAAACTTATTCCTATTTATCTTATATTTGGATTTGGTGCAGCTCTTCACTTCATTTTCCACGTAAAACACGCCGTTTTAGCTCGTCTCCCTTTTAGCCATGTTTATTCTGACTGGCTGCCACTTGCAAACAGAAAGTGCCAAGAATAAAGTATAAAACATGCACAAGAATCTAATTATTGCACGTTTTGCATGTTGCTCTTTAAAGTTTTATTTATTTGTTTGTTTTTTTGTTTGTTTTGCTAAAAGAAACACATCTGGATTACACTAAAGGATTAAAAGAAATTACCTGCAGACAAGCAGAGGAAAATATCATTGTGATACTAAATGCCAGACCCATATCATTGTGTCCAGTAGGAACAGAGGCTTGAGTCCTCCAATATACCAACATTTAGGAGCTTTTTGTAACATTTTCTTTGTCACTGTCACTCAGTCACTGTATATGCTGGGAAAACACATAGTTGACCTTATATTCTCACTGTGGTTGTCAGCACACCTCTTAAGTGGGTATACAACACTGGGGACGCAGGAAGTAATGTATACTTTCGTGGTGTCTTATGTATCACCCTGCATTTAGTTATAAAGCAGCACATGGGCGTGTTTATCAAGGATGGAAATTCAATACTAGCCATTTTTATTCTCTTGTGCTGAACTAAGAAACTTTTTCTTAAGTAAATAATGGAGCAGGAGTTAGCAGCAGCATATTATTGTCTGCAGAGGACAGTATGGCACTGATGCTCCCTCAAATTATATCACAAATTATAGGAGGCCAGGGATTGCTTTGGAGCTAAGCTTTAGCTTTAGACCTGCTGTGACTGAATAAATGTAACCAATTCTGAAACTGGTGCTGAAATTTTAATGATTTTGATTGGATCAGTCTCATCATGACATAATTCTAATGACCAGTTTCATGCTGATCATATCATCTTGTCACTGATCTCAAGCTTCTGCAGCTTACATCTCTGAAATTAAAATGCTTCAGTGCCTGTGAGAGCCACGGCAAGAGGCGTTATGTTTCCGGCTTGTTCATCTGTCCCGTCCTCGTGAAAGCAATATCATTTGAACCCTTCCTTCAAATTTGGTCCAAAGCTTTGCCTCAACTCAAGGATGAACTGACTTGAATTTGGTGGAAAGTCAAGGTCACTGTGACCTCACTGAACACATTTTTGCCCATAACTCAAGAATCTGAATGTTAACTATGATAAAGTTTCACAAATATCTAATGGGATAAAAAGCTGAGGTGATGCTTACACTCACTTACACTTTGTTAGGTATACCTGTTAACTGCTCATTAATGCAAATATCTAATGAGCCAATCACATGGCAGCAACTCAGTGCATTTAGGCATGTGGACATGGTCAAGACAACCTGCTGAAGTTGGCTTGTCTGAGTATTTCAGAAACTACTGATCTACTGGGATTTTCCCACACAACCATCTCTAAGGTTTACAGAGAATGGTCAGAAAAAAGAGAGAATATCCAGTGAGCAGCAGTTCTCTGGTTGAAAATGCCTTGTTGATGCCAGAGGAGAATGGCCAGACTGCTTTGAGCTGATAGGAAGCCAACAGTAGCTCAAATAGCCACTCGTTACAACCGAAGCATGCAGAAGAGCATCTCTGAACGCACGTGTTGAACCTTGGAGCAGGTGGGCTACAGCAGCAGAAGCCCACACCAGGGTGGCACTCCTGTCAGCTAAGAACAGGAAACTGAGGCTACAATTCACACAGACTCATCAAAACTGGACAACAGAAGATTGTTGCCTGGCCCACGTTGTTGAATCTATGCCATGAAAAATTAAGGCAGTTCTGAAGGAAAAAGGGATTCCAACTTGGTACTAGCAAGGTGTACCTAATTAAGTGGCCAGTGAGTGTATATCCAAAAGGTCAAAGGTTTGGACAAATATGAATGTAAACTGCAACTTGACTGGTTGGTGGAAGCAAACAACCATGTGGTGGTAATTCTATTTAAAACCTCTTATTATCTTAAAAACATGTGCTTCATTCATTCACCGGGATTGCTGATCCCAGACGCATCAGTCCAGGAATAGAAGTCCTGTTTGATGTGGTCCAGCATTTTGAATATGTACACGGCTTATGAAAAACTCATGCTGAACATGTTGCTTAAAAGTAAAAAACTGGATTGTTACACCAAAACTGGACTTGGTTCTCCTTTTGTAAAGAGAAGAACCATTACTCATAAATATTTCCCAGTGAAGTTGTAGTCGCCCTTGCTAAAGAAATCTTGAAAATCTCAGTGGCACTTCCTGAATAAATAAAGCTTACCCAATTAATGTGACACTGTTAAATAGAATAATTAATCATGCAGAAAAGAGATTAACAGTTTTTTACATGCTGAGATGCAGTGGACTGAGGATTATCAAGTAAAGAGCAAATGCAGTTTGACAGTTCCCTGAATGTCAGGAGAAAGATGGAGGGAAGAGTTACTGAAAAAAAAATGAGAAGAGCTGCTCTTGACCTCACAAAATCACAGTCTGTAAATTGCATCGCTGGTTGCCATCAGACACGATGTACTCTCACAGTAAAAAGATCTGACCAAACCCTCCACATAACTCCTTTACATCTGAGTTCCTCCTTAAAGGTTTTGTTTTCATGAAAAATGGCAAGCACCCTCTGCAAGAGAAATAAAAACCTAAATCCTCTTCTTTTTTCTTTTTTTTTTTAGCAGCTGGGAGATAAACTGTGGGAGAGTTGTGTGCTGCTGTTCCATAACTTTGAGGTTCAGCTATTATGATGTTCAGATTCAAAAGCAGCCACTGTAGATGTAAGACACATCTGGGAGACACTCATACTGTTCATGTCTGTGTGCAAAATGTCACTGCTGGTCTGAGAGGAAAAGGTCAGTTCTGCTCAGTGAGATGTCAGGATGTAGATCAAACCTCCCATTTGAGCTTTATGCCTTTCTTTTGACTTCAGATATTTTCATGACTGACTGATTCACTGAAAAGTTTTTTTTGTTGTTGTTGTTTTGTTTTTTTCTCTTGGAGTCTGTGTCACAGTGAAAGCTGAGATGATATTTTAAACATCTGCAGAATAATCCAAAAACCTTTGACTTTGTGTTTTTTGGTGTCGCCCTGCTGACTCTGAGGTGAGCATTATGGCAGAGGTTGTAGAAATCTACTGTTACCACACAGTGCTTTTAACTTATTTAACATCACCACTGTTTTTCAGAGGCAGAAAAAGGACTTCCATAGAGCTGCCTCAAACTCTTAATGCTTATACTTTTTTTCAGTTTTTAAAAAGTATGCTTCACAGCAGAGAAGGAAGAAAAGGAAATGAAGTCAAGTTTCAAAATCAGTTTATATTTTATTTTTGCTGCTTTCTTGGTGAGCTAAGCAATTTTTATGGGATCCGAAAATAACTTTAGTTCTAAGAAAGTGTATAAAAAAGCACAGGGGTGTATGGAAATATTTTGCCACACAAAGTGAAAGAAATAGAGTCAACCATGTGGGAATGTCATATGTATTTAGTACTTATGATCCCTGAGAGTGTAGGAATCAGAAACATACAGATAAGCCACTTTTCCAAGTAAAATCTTAAACCAGTGACTCCCACACAGGGAGGCTGTCTGAATCCTGACTGTGCAGAGAACTTAAACCAGTGTCTGAATCGTCGTCGTTCACACTGTGAGTTTTTGACAAACCCCTGGCTTGCTCCACCCACCCGCTTTTCCTCTCCAAAGTGCTCATCATCCCCGTCTTAACGTCTGTTCCGTGGTTACATCTCTTCTCACTGCCTATCTCTTCCTCTATGTCCAAAGTGTTCACTTTCTCCAGCAAATCCCTCATCTCCCTCTCCCTCTCCCTGCAAATCTGTTGGGTCAGCTCTAAATCGCTCCTAATAGCTTCTAAATCCGCGTTGAGGCGCAGGCCGATGTATAAACTGGCATCTAGCTGCGTTCTGATCCGCTCTTCTTCCAAAAGCTGCTCGTTTTCTGATGATGTTTCCACCTCGGTGCTGGGAAGGAATGGCGAGCCATCTCCGGGCTCTAAGTCTTTGTGCTGCAGCTCCTCTTTCCTCCGCTGCATCCAGCGGTGGTTCAGCTCATCCTGGATCTGCGCCGTGATAATGTCTATAAGGGCTTCCTTCCCCCACAGCTCCTCTTGTAGTCTAACCACCTCCTCACAGTGCCGGACATATTTTTCAAGCTTGGTCAAAGTGTCAGTGGAAGAGTTTTCCACCTCATGGCTGGAAGCTGCAGTAGCATCCACCAAATACGTGTTTTGCACATAATTAACCCCGTGCCTTTTAATTCTGTCAAAATGCACCTTTGCCTCGCACCTTTCGATCTCCGCGTCCAGCTCTGTAATCCTCTGAATCTGCTGTCGGATTGTATGATCCTGAGAAACCACAGAATGAACCAGAGTTTCCATCTTCTCTGCACAGGACGCGTCTCTGTGCGCTGCCTGCGCTCTCTTTTTATTGATCTTCTCCAACTTTCTGAAAGCTTTCCTAACTATCCGACGTTGTTTCTCAGGTGAGATCCAGCCCACGGCAGACCGTGCGGTCCCTTTGATAATACAGGGGCTCTGTTTGCTGAGCACCACGCGCGCCTCTGCGCTCCGGGCTCCTTGGGTCGCCAAAGACGCCTCGCTTTTCACTAGCACGAACTTGACGTTCTTCTGCTCCTCTCCCCAGGCGACCCAAAGCCGTAAAATCCTAGTTTTGTTTGGCAAAATCCTCTCGCATCCTCTCCATTTCTCCACGATGCAATAGGACTGTGCAGTGGAAAGGCCTTGCTGGGACTTTTGGTCTTCAAGAAGCACTTTGACAACATCTGCGCAGGTTGTGCGCTTTGACAAACCGAAGACCAGCTTTTCCTCTCGGCAGACCCACACTGATATCTTGCTCTCCTCCGACTCCATCGCGCATTTCTGCTAAACTGTATCTCTTATAAAGAAAAGTAAATTTAGACATTTAAATCCGCATGTCTGAAGAAAAGCTCCTTAGTGTCCATATTCATTTCCAGTGCATGCGCGCTGCCTCCTGCACGCGTCTGCAAAGTTGGAGTCAGGACTGGAGGTGCCTCTGTGTGTCCTCTTGTGGACTTCCCTGAGGGTCAGGCATGGAAGCACTTCGCGCGCGGTTATCCCGAGTCCTGACTGCTCCTACTGTGATCACATGACCACCAGGAAGTAATCCAAAACAACTTCTGATTGTGGGCTTTTGTGCTGAGATGAGCTGCAACTGGAGCCATGATTTTCGTTGGTATTAACAAGCAGCTTTTAATTCTTTGATTTCCTGTGACATCTTGGAGGTTCATTGTGTTATAATGGTTATTGTATCCACACTGCATCCATATATTCAAAAATCAAATAGGACAGAAGTACCTGCTGATATACGAGTGTCTAGGTGGCAGAAGATACCTGAGATGAGAAATATAGGAGAATATTTTAAGATGGATTATGTATATTTTTATTATAATTTAACTGGCATTTCAGCTCTGATTCAGTACTAAGGTTATGCTGCTGTTAACTTTTTATGTAGCACCAGTTAATGTTATAAAAGTACTTTTACACAGGAGGAAAATCAGTCATCAGTAAAATAAAAATACATAAAATACTGAAGCTGGAAAAATAAAAACTTGAGCTAAGGATATTAAAAGGCTTTAATTGTTCTAAGAAGTAATCAAACACTGACCTTGTGCACAGTGCAGCTGTGTTGTTTGTATGACGCCTGACAGATCAACGTTTATCTGCAGGTTTTATAGGTCAGTTTTCTGAAGTCTTTTTTATGCATCAAATTTTGTTTGTTTTAAATGCTGATTTGCCACTTCTTTAGTACTCAGTGTGGACTTCCACTCCTTTATTTCTGATCCTTCATCTGATGCAGCCACGTCATAAATCAGTGAACGGTAAAATATCACACAAGTAATTAATAACTATTACATAAACTGAGACAAAAGTTTAAAAAAAAAAAGTCAGCCAGAAAGACATGAAAATGTTAAGTGCTGCAGCTCAGTGAGATGAGTGGAGTGTCATCTGCTTCTGATGGATCACACTTAGCATTCAGTGATCTGAATGTTCGGGTCAGTTGGCTTTTGTTGATGAGCGAGAGGGCACATAAATTGGACACTTGAGGCACTTTGCTTGAATTCATTATTGTGACCCTCTTAACTTTAACTTCATTATGTTTATTCTTCTCATTCACTGCTTCCAGGTGTTAGCCTTGGTTAATCTTGAACTTGGGGGGGGGGCTTTGATTGCAAAGCAAGAGAACAAATGAGTATTCAGCTATGTTGACAGGAAATGTCTGACAGCTAGAGTTAGAAGTCTGCATTTAACTCCAGCTTTGCTGTCAGTGCTGCTGTAACTAATTGTAACTGTATGTTACAGTGTATGCCTGGTCTTGTTGGATTCAGATGTCTGTCCAGCAGTTGGTGACAAGCTTTAACTTCACACGTTACACGTTATAAACACATTTATCAGGGTGTGCAGTCCTCTGAATTCAGTCTACATATAGGCACAGATACTCATTCAGATATCTGGAAAATACTTAGATGAAGCCACAATATTCAGGATATAAGGATAATTGGCCAAATTTTAACTGAGTCAAACTCATGAGAATTGACTTAAGGATAAGTAAAAATAACATGGCTCTGAAGATGCAATTAGACGTAGTACAGAAAGTGTAAAGTGCTCATGTGGTGGTGCTTTGTTTGCACACTAAAAATACTCTTTTCTTTTTTGACCCATGGGCACTAATATTTATTGAACAGTAGTTTGTCAGATGTCCTGCAGAAAGACTTTCAGTTTCCACATGCCTAATTTATAGCAGCACCTGAGCCGAGTCCCTCTAGCTCAGGTGCAATGATCATGATTTTTACCTATTTAAGTAAAAAATATATTGGCCAGTTTACTGGAGCAGTGGTTCTCTAACTGTGGGGTTGCCACTGGTGGGGAATAGAACCAGTAAAGGTCGTGCACAGATGACCGGGCAAAAATATGAAGTGGAACTGCAGTGGGACTGGAAGTAAATTAAACCAAAAAAAAACAAACAAAAAAAAAAACAGCTTGCTGATGCTACTGTGCTGACTATTATTTCACTGAAATTCAACTTTTTTAAAATTGTTATTGACTGACAGAATTTGTGGCGAGTGGGGCTGAACTTTTATGGGCTTCTGAAGTGGGCATGCTGGACAAAGCTTGAGAACCACTGATTTAAAGGTTGAACTGAAAACCTAAAACTCTGAATGAATTTCCTTTAATTAAACAGTGTCTCCCTCTGGTGGTGTTTCCTATTACTACAGTGATGCACATTCAATTATGTTCCCTTAGATGTGAAACAGGGGCATGGCCAGTTAAAAAAAAAATAAAGCAAGTGACCGGCTCCATCTACTGTTGACGTGAGGTTTTTGCAGTTGAAGAGTTAAAACAGATGCCTCAGAATCATCCACACAGCACACTTTAAAACACAGCACTGATCCAAGTGACAAAATAAAAGGAAGCAATATTTTTCAGATTTATTTAACTTCAATATTGCATACATACAAAGTATCTAGAAAGCTACAAAATATCTACTATTGTCAAGAAGGCATCATAATGTTACGGAGCAAAGACAAGACCATATGCAGAACACAAACAGAGCAGAGCTTCTTTTCTCTCCTTTGCTCCAACACTTCACTGTGATGGATATGAAAAGATATCACACATCTGTACCAAGAAAAGCTAAGATATAATTGTATACAAAGCACCTTTTTACAAAGAGGGGGGAAGAAATCTGCACACTGAACCCAAATGTGACAAAAGACAGTTTATATATGATGAGCTATGTCAAGAATCACTTTAAAGCCACCATCTGAAATGGTCAAAAAACAGAAAAGGTACCAGTACCTGCTCTTAGCAAAAGCTGATATGCTTGTAGCCTCGATTCCTTGACTTAGCAGTTTCTGTATGTGTGTGTGTCCACTTTCTGTTCTGTTTCACCAGACATTCGTGCCATCAAAGGCATCAGTCCTGCTGTTTTAGTGTTAAAATGTAAAAATGTACCAGCAGCGCAGCAGTAACATCATTACCATCTTACCGGGGCTTGCAATATACAGAGAACGTCATCACAAAACCAAGTACGGCTGTATACAAGTACAATAAGAAAACAGGAACGTCTCACTATGTAATCAATAAATGTGAACAGATACACAGGGTAAACATAAGAAAAAGTCCACAGTGTCCACAGGACTGTGGCAAAATACTGAATGATTTAACTTTATCTGCATCCACCAGACACTGTCTGCAATTACTTAGAGCTTTGTTGATTAAACTACTTTAGAAGATTATAATTTCTGTAAGAAATAGTAAATGTTTGAGTAATTATGGTCCTTACAATGAAAGTATACAGACTTAAACACATAAAACGATCTTAAGTTTTATTTTAGAGTTTGTACTGTAGATTTAATATTAAATAAACATTCACTTTTTTGTTCTAATGGATAAAAGCTCGGTCCCTGCCTTGTCGACATCACAGCTGTGACATTGTGAAAGTCTTGTGTGGCCATGGGAAAGAGGAAACCATAGTGCTTCCAAAAACCTTTTTAAAAACACTTGAACCTGCAAGTGTGCACGAAGCAGACAGCTTCAGTGTTTTTCAGTTGACATCCTGCATGCAGTCAGCGGCCGTTCACTATTAGACAAAGTCTTTAACCTCAAGCGAAGAAATAGTTCGATTTGAGAAATCAGTTTACAATGCAATAAAAATGAATATATAATTTATTTATCTTCTTAGTAACCATGTTCCCCTGCTGTCATTACAGTCCTTTAAAAGGCAATGTGGTGACTTGTTTCACTTGCGTCTCGTTTTTTTTTTTTTTTTTTTGTTTTTTTTTTTTTTTTTTTTTTTTTTTTTTCTTATTTTTTTTTTTTATTTTTGTTTTTTTTTTTTTTTCTTTGCAACA
>VUQI01025205.1:0-25155 GCA_015106735.1 Paratilapia polleni | reverse complement strand
AAAAAGACGTACTTAAAAAAAAAAAAAAGATGCAACTATTTCAAATCGTATTATTTTCTTTTGCAATCTGAATTTAATAGAAGCTTACATAAAATTACATAAAAATGCTGTACAACAGAACTGCATATCAATATTCAGAAAGTCATCAGCACAGAAAGGTTTACTGAAGCAAAATAAGCCAGATCTGATGTGACAGTCCTGAAGTAATCACTATAATAAGCAAGTGGTAGTCAGGATTAGACTGATAACACAATATGATGAGAAATAACCCTCTGCAACATTGCTTTTTTATTTGTCAGTCTGAATAGTTTCAAGCAACTTTCCTATTTTAAGATGTACAAATTAGGTAATAACATTTATGTTTCACTAAACCCCTAAATAAACTGATCCGCTCATTTGTATTAAACAAAGCCGGGAATGGCAGACAGCTTCAGCCAAAGTCTATAAACTCAAGTTGTGATGGCACAAATTCTGACAAAGACGGCTCCGTCTCAGTCTTAAAGCAAGCAAAACTGTCATTTATTTTCTCTAAAGCTAACAGTACACAAGCTTAAGAGTCTTTGCACACATGAAAATCAATCTCTGCATCAAAGACAACTACAATCAAATTAAGGTAAGCTAACATTAAAAATTGAGTGCTTTGTTTAAAAAGAACATTTAGAACTGTTCTATTTTTTAAACCTTTAAATGAGAATATCTGGATTTGGTTTTGCAATGTGGATTTTAAATGAATTTAAAAAAAAAAAAAAAAAAATCAAGGTTGGTTAAACCTCAAACCCATGACACAGAGCCAAAAGCTGACAAAAGAGAAGCAGCAAATCACAGAAAAACGTTTTATTTTCAAAGGTTTGTTGCCCTCTTTGTGACCGTCTGAAACTCTGTCACGTGGTGCTGCACTTCAGTGTAAAAGCTCACAGAGCCTCTCCAGCACACAGCCGTCAGTGCAAATGCAGCATTTTCAAGCCTTAGGTTGCATTTAAAATTACAAGTTGTTCCTATGTGATTATCAATACAAAGATTACACAGTGAAATGAAAACAAGCATTGAACTGCTAAAGCAATCAAAAATATGAGTCTTTCTTGATGAGTTTTCAAGCATAAATACAGATTTCTTTAAAGGAACTGATTAATATGCAGTCATTCATTATTTCTGCAGGTTTCCATCCGTGTATCACTACAGGCCAGCCTTCGCCCCTCTCAGCTTGTTTTGGCCTCCTCTCAGCTGACTCTCTGCCTGGGAAAATGTCCCAGTGTATTCATAGAGGAAAGGACTGGATGATAAGAGGTGGGAATGAACACCATGAGATAGTGATATTTCATGCTTTGGTATAATGCTTTCACTCACAGAGTCTGGGTCTCTCTGCTGCTCTAGGAAGGCAGAGAACTCCACCAGTCTAAGTTTAGATGTACCGATGGAGCGGCCCTGCCATGCTGGCGCCGTGGGTGCTGGAGCAGCTGAGGGCTCAAAACCTGCAGAAACACCCGAGCAATTAAATAGTCATCCTTTCTGTTGGTTGATTTTCCAGCAGAGCATGAACGCGTTCAATCAGAGACACTAGCTCACATTAAACTCATGTCATAGGAGAGCTATGGGATATATCTGTTAGGAGTCAGGTTTGTTTATGTCACAAGCAAAATGAATTAAATATGTACTTGCAGAGTCCCAAAAACCTTCACGTGAACAAGAACAAATCAGTGGTCGGTGCACATCTTGAAATTAAGATGTTGGCTTTTCTTTCTTTCAAATATTGCATGGTAGAGTTTTGCAAATTTAGCTAACTGTTTGCCTCTGATTGATAGTATCTGAATAGTATGTGCCAAGCAAAATATAAATGAAAATAAACTAAATGGGTAAAAAAAGGAGTTGCTGAAACTTGTTTTATTCTCAAACCAGACTCTCAGTCTTTACTGCCTTCCTACTGAAACAACACTGTGCTTGATTTGCAAGGAAATGCATGCTCAAAGTATAAAAACCTGCATGCATTTCTTTATCTCTAAGCAGACCTTTCTCAATTATCATATTTATTTTACAACAAGAAAATGTGCAGTGAATTCAAAAGAACTGAAGCAACAACTAAGGAGGGTCTAAAATGGTTCAAAATAATCCAAAATAATGTCAGTGCACTACAATTATAAAAATGTTCAAGTTACTGGATTAAGAAATAAGGGTTGAGATGTGTAAAGTTATACAAAGCATTTCAAAATATGATCATTTTTGAATACTGCATGCTTTACAATCAGGTAAAGGCTCACTTGAAATAGCTGTTGTGACTGCTGGCTGGATGGGATAGGGTTGCTGGGTAAAAGGCTTAATACTGGAACAGAAAAAGACAGTCATTAGGGAGAAAAAAACAATTAAATTTTTGTTTAAAGAGAAGTTCTTTTTCCAAATATAATTTTCTTTTCGGACAAAGTTTAAAACTTACTCTTGTGATGATCCTGGCTGACCAGTGGAAATCATACCCTGCCATAACTAGAGAATTAGATATATAAATAGACAACAAAGAACAAACAACAAAGAACATCCAATTGTGAGCAGCTGTTAGCGACAAGATCAGAATGGATCTTAGCTCCATGTTCAGTGGATGTAGTTATCTTGACTACCCTTCCTTTTGATCATGTGCTTATCTGATAGGGGCAGTTGTGCAAAGCTGTGGTGTGTAATGTGATTTGGCCTGAGTTTTGGTGTGGTTGGCCCTACTGCTGCCCTGTGTGAAGCTGGACAGGATGGATCAATAGCGGGGTGCCGGCAAGGCTCTTACCCCTGCTCCAGGGAAGGCTGGGCGAGGGATGCCTGGCAGGCCGAGCTTGTTGTGAATAGCCGTGGCAGAGACGATCTGAGCCGAGGACATGGAGGCCATGCTCTGGAGGGCTTTGTCCTTCACGGCTTGGTCCTTTAACAGCAGTCACAAAAGGCTTAGCACTCACACAGAAGGGAGAGGAGGGGCGTGTTGCAGAGGTAGCACAAACCAGACTCTAAACACACTGAAAGCACCACTGACCTCTCACAACAGTAAACAGCAAGCAGGTTAAAAGAAGCAGCACTGGCATTGCTATGCTATCTGTAGGCTTTTTTTTAAAGGTATGTGCCGACTGAATTCCAATATACCGTGGATAGCAGTGGTATGCACTTAAATCACAGTTTGCTTGTTGACTATTCTAGCTTTTTTTAAAAACACATTCAGAAGTACTTCCATCAAGGCTGCATTTGTCTGCATGTCAAAACACATAACGTCTAAACAAAGAATTTCTCAACTAAAATTGAAGGACACCAATCCCACTTGGCTAATAGTTTGTTTTTTTGTTTTTTTCACTACTCCAGTTAGGTTCTTTTGTTTAATCTTTGGAAAAGAGGTTTTTGAATATTATAAGGATTCATCTACATCTTTTCTAAATTCCTTAATTGAATCATTTTAATTTGAAGTACAGTAAAAGCCTGAAGAAGTGCACTATACACTGTACGCTGCTTTGGCTGTAGTTTTTTTTTTTTTTTAAACAATGCAAAAATACTGCAGCAGACTGCACATGAGGGAAACCCATACACACTGGCAAACCCATGCAGACTCACTGGTGGCAGAAGCTACAGGTAAGCATGCTGGCAGTACATGCTGATGGAGCAGATTCAAGCTACAGTACAGTATGCTCATAGCATGATGACACACGGACACCAATAAACACTGGGCAGCCGGTATTGTGTTACTGTGGCAGGAGCACAAATGCAAAACTAGAAGCTGAAGGACAAGGCAGGCCCTAATTGAAGCAGACACGGCGTCACAAGCAGAAAACCAATACTCACCATATTTGTAACCTAAATGCAGACAAACAAGGTTTTATTGTAAATTTGCAATTCAAATACTGTAGGTAATTCAAGTCTGAGCTGTGTACAAAAAATATCAGCATTACATCTTCAAAGTTAAAAAAAAAATAAAAAATCATTCCACTATAATTTGAAAATGTCTGGTGCTCTTTACACAGTACATGCACAGATGTGTAATGAACACTTAATAACAAAGAATTATGAAATTTGTATTTACAAATTGTGTGGAGAAAGTCTTGCACTCTATAATTTTCACAATCTGATCAGTAGTCATCACTCAAGACAAAACAAATGAACACTAACGTAATGACTGTAATTATACTAAAATGCCATAGACAGGACCAGAAACAGCAGGTTTTGATGCCCCCCAAAATGAAGGGCACACTTGTATTTCTCTTCGCCAATGAACTCTAATTTGCTTTAAATGAGAAAAGACAGGGATTCATACAAAAGCTGTCTGTTTTTCTTCAGACAGCCGCCTGTGCCCCTGAAAGAACAGGCATTCATGTGGCTAGCTGCCTGTCTGACTCTGTCTCTCAGCACACACACATACACACACACAGATTAATGAGGGGTCATTAATTCGTGTTGAATACTGGGAGTGGAGCAAAGTGTGAAAGTCAAAACGTATAGTAGGCTCCCCAAGAAAAGAAGAAAATGGCACATGGGTGGAGTGTCCTTTGATATACAAGCATTACTTCATAAAATACCTTAAATTACAGGTCAGTATTATTCAAGATTACTTCTTTCACAATGCTCTTCTCCCATTTTAATGTGCCATTCTGAAAAGCTTTCTTCAGCGATTTTAACAGATTTCACTATTTCTGAAATAACTGACAAGAACGCTCTGAAATGACGACATCTGAACTGGGAGGAAGGAAAGTGACTGACAGCCATGGCATTGTGAGAGCCTGGAGTTATCAACAGATTGAAGGGAGAACAAGAAAGCAGAGAGGGCATTTCAGAAACAGCCAGCTTCACTGCCATTCTCTGCTCTGAATGTGCACCACTGAGTCTTTGACGGCGAGGAAAAGTTGGGTTACATTGTCAAAGGAAGTAGAGGTGTAATCTCCTCTTCATTTTTTAAACACAGACCCCCCTTGACATGCTCTCTTTTTTTTTTCTTTCAAATAAAGTCTGCTTAGTAAGATGTATGCAGACTGATTTCCCCGGACCTTCAGCTTCCAGCCACTCACCAACAGCCAATGCCAGCATGCTTCCCAACATGCACACAGTTTGATTTTGGTTTTAATAATCATTACAAATATGTATAGCATGAAAAAATTTGAGCCTGACCAGTAAATTAAACTGGACTGGACTGACCGTTGTTATTAAGTCCTATATTGGTGTACAACCATGCTAACACCTTGGCTCTCTGAATGAAAATATTGATCCATCATGACTTTGATCCAGGATAGATTTCCACAAATTTAAAATAGTTTGCTATAAAATTTTCAATACACTTTCATGAATCCTTCTCATTTAAGTACTACTGAATTTTTATTTAGTGCCAAATTCACTCAAACTTAATACAATTTGGTATACATTCATGTTCTCCTGACTGTCTCTTACGTGCCACTATCAGTTTTAAATTCCAGTGTGTCTTGGCAAAAGTGAAATGTAAACACAGTAAACTGAGATGGTGAACATTTTAGGTAACATCAGCGTGTTATGTTTTCCACTATGAGTATGTTAGCACACTGATGTAAGCATTTAGCTGAAAGCTCAGCTCTGCTTAGGCCCTAGTCACACAGGCCTAGAGACTGGTCAGTGACCATCTGGTAACCCCCAGTCGCTACAGAAAACTTGACTGGTCAGTGAGTGGTTTGTGGAGGTTGCTGGTATTTGGTGCTGCACTGAAAACCTCCTTGCGACTGCTTTGGTTGCTAACTACTTGCCAGCCGACTGGGGAATACACATTTTTCCGTAGCGGCCGGAGGCTGCCGGGGGGGGGGTCGCCGACTGGTCTCTGGGCCTGTGTGACTGAGGCCTTAAGTACAGCTTCACAGAGACACTAGCACGGTTGTAGCACTTTTTTTTACTAGGTACATACTGCATCTTGGTCACAATTCTTTTCCAAACTTACATACTTTACATTTTTTTCAAATTTCTAGTATTAGTATTGACCTCAAAAATCCAGTCAGTCTTGGTCAGGCTCGTGACTAATAAAAGATAAAACATA
Organism: Paratilapia polleni; assembly: GCA_015106735.1. Taxonomy (NCBI): domain Eukaryota; kingdom Metazoa; phylum Chordata; class Actinopteri; order Cichliformes; family Cichlidae; genus Paratilapia; species Paratilapia polleni. Next base: position 19,157 of record VUQI01025205.1, on the reverse strand, counting down.
TAATAACCTACTTGATCATTTTTGTTAATTGAAATTACAAAAATATATCTTTATATATTTATACAAAGTCATGGTTATTTTGTGCAGCTGCTCCCAAAGCAAAGGCCCATGATGAAAAGTGAATACATGTTGAAGAAACCAAGTAGACAGGACAGTGACAGCGTGTTTGGGTTAGTATGAGTGAGAGATGACCAAAAAGGTGAAGAGGTGAGTTTAGAAAACCTAAACAGAAAGCAGAGGATTTGGGTTATGGGGAATCAGAGGATCAAGCATTCGCTACAGGAAACAGGAAGTTAATACGCACAGCAACCAACAAGCCCAAAAGCAGAAAAGCGCATACCTTTAGCTTGGATTGAAACTCACGAGATTTTCTTCTGGCAAGAACCTGAATGTGACTAGACACCTGCGGAGTCGGGGAGGGGAGGAAAACAAAGGAAGAGCCTGTAACCATGGCAATGAAAAGCCCCCTGCAACTGGGCAAAGCCAGACGTACCTTAATGGCAGCTTGGATTTCTCGAACTTTCTTTCTTGCTAAGACCTGTATGTGACTAGACACCTCCGTTAAAAAAGAGAAAAAGGAAAATAAAAAACAAGAAAACCCAAAAAAGTACAAAGTGGATCACACATGTCTTTGTTTAAAAACACTTCAGGGAGATAAGGTGCATAACAGAAGCATCTCCAAACCACACACCAAGCTAACAGCCAATAAAGCGTTATGCTGTGTGTCGTCGTCACTTAAGTGAACTGATTAAGGAGGATGCAGGCCCCTTTAGCACACATTAAGAGCACACAGATGTGATCTGCTGTGTGCTGAATGAAAATTGGCTAGTCTAGTATGCTTGTGGGAGCTGCGTAAGGCATTTCACCAGCCAAGTTTATCTCTGACGTCTATACAGTTCAAAATTATTTTATACTCTCAAATGAAACCTTCAGCAGTAGCAGTCTGAAAAAGAAGTAATGTGTGTTGATGACAGCTTTGAGAGGTAGATTTAAATTCTCCTCTGGCACTATTCATGCAAATAACACCCAAGGTGACTACTCCAGCAATGGAGCAATTTAACAGGAAAGCATTATCACGTGTTTCCTCAGCTGATAAATCTTTACATTATTCACAATCTTTAATTTGACTTAGTGATTAAACTAGAGCTGTAACAATTAGTCACAACTGATCACAACCATATTTCTCATTTTTAGGATTTCTGAAGCAAAAGAGCCAAACATTCAGTGGTTTTAGTTTCTTTAAATTTACATCAGTTAGTTGAAAAATTGTTGTCGGTCTATTTATGCTTTTTCATCCACAGATATTCAATTTAGTCACAAAAATAGACGATGGAACTGGTGAATAAAAGATCAACATTGCTGCAGGTGCTATCTCAATTGACTAATTCAATTTATTACATAGTGTACATGATATTTAAAGTAACATCGGGTGCGTTTCTTGGTGTTGCTCTGTGTAAACAACCTTCTCTCTGTCCAACTCTGTGCCGCGAAGAAGAGACACAGAGCGAAGGACCACACAGCCTTTCTGGTCCAGACTGATCAATTCACACACAGTGATCGAATGTCACTGTAGACACCGGCTTGTTTATCACTGTCATTCAAGTCGGTGGTCATGCAGGGAATTTCCTGTTTAGAGGGAAGGCCAGGGGGCTTCATAGTGTTACTAAAGCACCATTAGAGCTAGTCGATATCAGGTAGACAATGACATAATAATAACAACAACTATAACAACAACAATAATAATAATGTTATGTTTATTAGTAAAGACTAAAAGGTAAAGATGGGGAGAAGTGTACCCGTCTCAACATAAAATGACAAAGAATTTGGGGAATTCATGTCTACGGTGCATAATATCATTGAAAGATTCTGAGAATTTGGAGAAATCTCTGTAACAGTATTCAGAAAAGTTGCTGCACCACTGGGTCAAGGCTGACTGAGGTGGAAAATGTTTCTGTAGTCTGACAGCTTCAAATCTGAAGTGAATTTTGGACTAAAGAAGCGCACAGTTTAAGAGCCAGCTTCCCTGATGGTATGGGGTATTAATGGCATGGGTAACTTGCACATATGTGAATGCACCATTAATGCTGAATAATAAAAGCAGAATCTGGAGAAATGCATGACAACATTAATTTTTAGGGAAGGCCTTGCATATTTAAGCAAGATAACACCAAACCACCTTCTGCCTGTATTACATCGTGGCTCCATAGAAAAGGAGCTTGGGTGCTAAATTGGCCAGCGTGCAGCTATCGACTTGTCAACTATTGCTTGTAAACTTCTAGTTGAAATGACATATCAAGCATGAAAAGAAAAAAAATTGCTTTCTTTTATAAGTACAGTAATCAGTTTTCTCAGCTTACAAAGATAAAAGGTGAGGTGAGGGAAAACGTCATAAACATGCCCCTGTCCCAACTGTTTTGAAACGTGTTGCTGGCATCAAATTCAAAGTGAACACTGATCTTTGGAAAATAATTAATTAATTAATTAAAAAAAAAAAAACAGAAAAATTTGTGTCAATCTTTGATATGTCATATTTTAACAATTTTAAGCTAAATATAGCATTTAAATAATGAGCTAATTGTTGCATTTTACTTTCACTTACATTTTATGCAGCATCACAACATTTTTTGGAAACAGGTTTCTATTAAGGCTTTCGTGTTTCCATTAATACCTGCATTCACTTTATATTTAAGCTCCTTATTACATCATATTAGATTTTGATTTACTGAGGTCCTTACTTTTTTGTATTCTCTATTTAACTGGTTACTGTAACAACAGTAATTTCCCAACTTTTGGGAACTTTTTATCTCATCTTATCTTAATGAAGTCTTCTACTCCAAATAAACGAGGCTCCATGATAGTCACAAGGAAGGAGTTTTTCTCTGTTAAGATACTGAGGCAACTCTAATCAAATGACAGTTTGCTCTTACATTTATAGTGTGTAGCTTCTTTGTTGTAGAAAATGAAACATTGCATTTAAAATAAAAGGATAACGTGTAAAAGATTTTAAATTTAAATAATTTGCTTCTTTTCATATAAAAACCTACAACTATAGTTATTTGTCTACGCAAAGAAGAGTGAGTCGTAGAAATGTCATAATCTAGGGTCATCTCTTCTTGCAACACAGCAGTGACAGGGGATGTTGTCAGCCTTAGAAATCCTGTCAAAAGCTTAGCATAGTCTTATTCTCTTTCTTGCTTTGTTTCTCTCCTGCAGAAGCAAAGGCAGCAGTCTGCACACATTCAGATTTGACAGCCCTCTGACACTCATGTAACAGAGACATCTCCTCTCGTCTTACCTGCTTTCGGGTCCTCGTCTTCCCAGTTCGAAGCTTGATGTATCTCGCTATCAGCTCATTTCGACCTGGAGAAACAGGAAAACGAAGAGGAATGTGTTTAAAAACAAACAAAACCAATTAGAGGTAATCTTAAGGCAGGAGTAGAAATTTTGGCAGTCTGAACACTGCCATGTCTATAGACTGTGGTTGCTTCTGATTTTAGTTTTTCATCAATCATACATAAACACACTTATTGAGAAGGGCATTTGAATTTAGGTTTGACAAAAACCAAACACTCTAGGATCAATCACAAGCCAAAAAACAAAAAAAAAAATGGTAGTAGTTTATGATTAAAACCACCTCTTTAAAAACACACACTTCCCCAGGGCGACCTTTGTTTTGTTTTTTTTCCCTTTTATATTGGTGTGGACTGGAAATTTCTATACTTAGTTATTCAAATTGTCCTGTGTAAAATATTGATTTAAAGTCACATTTAAGGGCATTTTATAGTTATTTAATGCTGTTAAGCCGCAGGACAAAAAGAAAAAGAAAATCAAATGAAGATTAAGTGCTACCATTAAAAAAAAGCTAACAGAGTTAAAAACCATGCTAGTCAATAAATACTATTCTACTTCTTAAAAATTCTGAATGGTGAAAATTTCATCTGATGGATGTATAGCTTTATTCACAGCTGATAAAATAAAGAGGGTTATAACTCTAAAAATCAGAATGTATGTGCACCTCCTAAACAAACCTGATCCAGTTTTCCTATGACAACATCGTGTGACATTAGCATGAAAAAAGAAAACTCACAGCAGCAGCACGGCCTTTAAAATTAATCTAATTCAATCTCATTCTCTTCAAAGCCCTATGCTTTGAAAGGAAACAGGCCTGGCTGTTCATACTATTATAGAAAATAATGGCAACTGAATATATTGGGCTTAAAACAGTGCTGCTCTGACTAAATTATAATTGAAGCATAGCTTTGTAGAGATTTCCAATTAACAACAGCCCCAAACATTCTTCTGCCCTCAGCTCTGCTCTAATTGCTGTAGCAATGCACATGACCCCTGCTTAGCCCTTTCATATGGTAATAACATGCCGCCAACCAAACCTATTACACAAATTATAGGTAAGGAGGCACTCTAATTATGTGTCCAGCTGTAGCTAACCAATGCCATGGATCTGCTCTAGTTCTCTATAAAATTCCCCAAACCCTCAATATAATGAAACATTTTTCTACCTTTCCTCCATTATCAATTAAAGGCCTTACTTTTGTTATGACACAATAGACCACGACATGCTGCAGATAAACCGTATCTTAGGGAATCAGAAAGGAATGCTAATTTGTCAATGGCAACACATCAGGGACTGCAAAATGTAATAGAGCACAAGCATAAATCTTAGCGGCGTAAATTTGTACAATATAGCAGAAACTTAATACAGACCAACATTATTAAGGTTAGTGAAATACATTTTTCTACCTGCCTGTTAATGTAATGATGACAAAGTTAGGCTGAAGTCTTACATTGCGAGGCACCAACTCAAAAGTTTGCTGTCTCGATAGAGAAGCTTGAATTACAACCCTAAAAATTTCCACACAGTAAGGCTGCAACCAATGCCTAATTAAGAATTTTACAAATTTTTTTTTGTTTTTAACCATTTTGCCTAAAAAGACAATACAATTTTTTTTTTTTTAATTTAACAACTGTTTTTGCTGTAACTTAATGTATAATAATAAATTAATGAATATTTTAGCTCTATTATTTCAGTGTCAAGCATACTTTTTTAAGGTAAAAGGTCAATAGATGCTTAAAAAAAAGTTTACTTAGTAATTAGTAATTAATTTTCAAAAATGGGCTCATTAGAAAATGATTAAAACTGGCTCATGATATAGCATCTTATAACCTCTTGAATATTACAGTAAAAGTCCAAGCTTTGGAAGTTTAAATACAAAATAATGAACATACTGTTCAACATGAGATCTTTAATACCTACACATTTTGTTGTTTAGCAAAGAGGAGCTTGTGATGTCAATCTGTAGTTTGTTGGCTGACCCTGAAGCTCTTTTCACACTCAACATTTATGTAGCGGGAGCCCAAATAACCCCACTTGTGTGACCTCACTCTACACATTAACAACATCTGGGGATTTACACGTCCGCCATGTCCATCCAGTGCTCCTGCAGTGTAAACTTTACTAGATAAAGCAGGGACCTGCACTATTTTCAATAATTCACGCACTGTGGCAGCACAACATGACAATACAGGCATTCATGCAAACTCCTGATTCCCAGATCAAAGCACACAAATGACCAGCTGAAAGCTTGCTTACTGTTGAATTATTCATTCTTTTCACCAGGCTGGAAAAAAGCTCAGTGGGTCCTGGCTAGCCTGCATTCTTTTTTTTCTTGCTTGTGTTTGTGCTGCAAAACAATTGTTTAAAAAAAAAAAGAAAAAAAAGTGAACCATCCACATTTAGGACTAACAATGTTTTAGATGCAGCTCTGCTTTTCATGCCTGAAATTCACCAGGTGCCAAATTTTCCACAAAATAACAAAAAAAAATAAAAAAATAAATAAAAAACATGTTTTCCACAAATAATAGTAGTAAAAAAATCTTTGAAGCAAATGAAAAGTTGGCCTTTTTTAGGATAAGCTGATTCAATAATTTACAGCACTAACATTGATTTGTTCTGTATAGGTTTATATAAGACTAAAAGTTAAATCCACTTTACAAACTAATCAACTGTTTAACTGAAGTCTTATGTTAATTTCATTTGCAGCGAGTCCACATGCATTAAGGGAAGTAAAGGCAATAAAGATTCCTTCTTGATTCTTCTGCTTTACAGCACCCGCTGATACTTTACATCCATAGGTTAGAGTATTTAATACTTAGAACATATGATTACATTTATTTTATGTCAGATTTGAAGATAAACAAAATAATTCATTTTATTTGGAATATGAAGACTGGAGTCATGGAAGGTCATGAATGGTAAAACTATCAATGTGCTAAATTAGTGGCATAAAATTTTCTTTTTGTCAGCTAAATCTCAACTATTTTTAATGAGCCTGATGATTATTACTGATAATATTACTGATAGGAATTCAATAGTTTGCTAGAGCTGAAGATCTTCTTTTTGTCTGTATGGCTTCCTCTGTTTGTTCTTAGTATTATTAGTTTTGAAAGTAAGCCTCTAAGGGTTAAGTTAAGGCCTTGTAGCAAAGCTGGGAGAGGGCTGAGGAAATTAACTCTTTATGGGGTGTTCCTGTCAATCAAAGCAATGTGAAAAGGATTAAATATTTGTAGTGTTGCCCCTGAGCAGATTTGTTCTGTTCTTGTTCTGCAGCTGGAGCCCTAAAACTGGTCAGAGTGAACCTTCTCTCTAAATCTGAATGACTGAATGGAGGATCTGCCACAAATGAATGGCACTCCAGCAGAAGCCCCACAAAGAGATGGTGGCTCAACTTTCTCTGGATCGTCCCCAAGTAGCTGATTCCTTATTCCGAAATCCAATTTGGCCCTCAGCAACCTTTCTCCAAGAAGCTTCGGACAGACTCCCTCCTTTGTGAATAACAATGGGGTATATTGTCACAGTCCACTATGGACTAACCTCAGAGAAAGAAATAAAACACCCTCTAAATCAACATTTAAAGAATTCAACTCTGCAACCATAATAGCAGTAATCGTGGTTAAAATGAATTAAAATTTAACCTATGACTGTATATATTTTGCCTCTTCCTCTTCAATTTGGAGAAACCAGAAACATTTTAAAAGTCTATTTGAAGTAGGGTTGAAACTAAAAGTTAAAGTCTTGTCCAATTAAGCTGAACACAACAGTGAAAGAAACTCTTGTTAGAAGCTAATCACGTTTCAAAAAGCACCGTCTGTCCTCTGTCTCTCAATACTGATTAGCTATACCATGTAGAAAGAGTGAGCTGTGACACTAGCAAAAATTGCGCCACATTGATATATTGATGTATGTTCACATAAACAACTGTTTCTGAATGATTTCACTGTCCTTTTAAGTTTTAATGGGTGCGTTTTATGACTCAAAAGTTATAATCCAAGGTTGATATCTTTGGATATCTGAAGCTTCTGGACATTTAAGGACTTGCTCCACAATTACCTTAGCTATTAAAGATACAAAAATTGAGGTTCTTTCTCGTGACGTCTTTATCTTCACTACTAACTCTAGCCAAAACCAGATGGAAGAAATGCAATTATCTTCTCTACTAATAAAGTTGTGCTTCAGTCCAATTATGTGTAAAATGCATTCATACCATCAAATTCTGGAATAACTGTGTTTAAGCGTTAGTTTGATCAAATATGAGCTATTAGAGGAACTACATGGCTTCTTGTTACATTATATCATTAAAAAAAAAAAATCAAATCAAATCCCTCCTTCAGCTTTTTGATATTGAGGGCCGCACACAAGAACAGAAATGTAGAAAAGATAGTAAGAATTTTACTTTGAATATACACATTTTAGGGTTTACATTCCATTCAGGTTTACTGAGCTTTTATCCCACTGAACAAAGCAGTATATCCTGACATTACTACAATGGATTTCAAGTGCTGTGATTGATGAACATCATATTAAAAATGAAAGTATAGAGAGAAGCTTCAGTTCTAAGGGAACATACAATTAAAAACCTTTCTCCCTGCTTCAAAGAGGAAAACATTAAAAAATGTTATGTTGCATACTTGTCAAATAATACTTTGACTGTTGAACTATCAAAATTAATTATAAATAACACCTAAAGAAGAGTTCTCTCAACTTAAACTTTGATTGTTAATTATCTGGTCAGAAATATTTGCCATTTTAAGCCAGGTTCCCAGGGATTTTAACAACACGTAGTGCAACTAGAACTCATACTCCCCCCAAATAAATGCACTATTTCTAAATTTTAAAGAAAATGATGCAGAGCCTCACTTCATCATCATTAACTTAGCTTCATATAAAACAAAGAAACAACAAATTCATACATATGAAAAGCTGGAACTAGCAAGCATTCGGCTATTTATTTGAAAAAAATGACTTCTTCTTTCAGCTGCTCCCTATTGGGGACGTTACAGCAGATCATCTGCCTCCATCTCACCCTATCCTTAGCATCCTCTTCAGTCACACCAGTCCTCTGCATGTCCTCCTTCACTACATCCATGAATCTTCTGTGGTCTTCCTCTGTTCCTCCTGCCTGCAAGCTCTATATTCATCCTTTGCCCAATATATCCACTGTCCCTCTGCAAATGTCCAAACCATCTCAACTTTGCCTCTCTAACTTTGTCTACAAACTGCTCAACCTGAGCTGTCCATCTGACTATAAAGTATAAATTAATTTACTGTCAGCTAACTGAGGTGGTAAATTGACTAATTGTTTGAAGGATATTTGAAAAGCTTTTCTTAAATCATAATCTTACATAAATAATACACAATAAGAACAGCTTAATCCAGTCCTAATTTAAGGACTAAGAATGCTCTTCGCCAAAAAAAATAATCTTCACTGTTTTAGTCCAACATTCGTCTTTAACCTACCAAACCTACTTAATTTAAAAACCAGTTCAACAAGAAAAAATTGAAAAAAAAAATTTCACGTGGTCTAATCATCTTTCGTGCACATTTTCATGTTAAATGTTCAGTGGTAAAAGTAAAGCAGCTGGCATGTAAAGATTGTCATTTAATTCTTTACAATATTCTTTATTAACCTGTTTAACAAATAACGGAGCTAATTTAAGTAATGGCATATTAAATATTTTAACTGGCTTGATTATATCCTTTTGAGGAGCAAGAACAATAGTTAACTCTGCTCTGCTTTTCTTCAGTTTTTTTCCCCCTTTCCTCTTTTTAAAAGCTTTCATTTCCTGTAACAGCACTTTTTCTCCTCTAATGCAGGCACAACCGCAGTCACATCTGGCCCAGCACTTTGCCATGAGACAGCGCCGGGCCTGGCAAAGAAGCAGTCGGCAGATTGCCTACATGTGTGTGGCTTCTACCACTCGACTGTCTCTGTTTAGCTAGGGCCTGACCGGGCAGCCTTGCAGAACAGAGAGCAACACCACAATACTGACCAGCACAGTAGGAAGATAGATTATCAACCGTAAATTAAGGCTGTAGATCGTCAAAAGGCACCACGTTAGTAATAGTTTATAACACTCTCAGTGTATCTCTCAGTGCAAATGCATCTGTATACACATTTTCCTCTTAGATAATTGTTTAAGATGCTTCACAGCTTTTGCAAGGGAAACTTATCCATGTTCTTTCTTTGAACATTTTGATACATTAGAGCTACAATGATGGAGTCATTTATTAATTGATCAGCTGTAAACAAAAGATTACTAATCAATAGCATCTATTTTGGTGGCTGGCGAAATAAGACATCTGATCACATAATTTTGGGCCTTTTGAAAAAGTGTTGATTAATAAATTATGAAAATAATTACTTGCACTAGTTGGAGCACTCAGTGCATCTCTTATTACTGGCAAGATACAAACCTTTGCATTAGCTTTTTAGGTTAGTTAGTTATTTAGACTTCTACCCAGTTGTGTTTGTTTCCATGTGTGTGTGTGCGTGCATGTGTACATGCGTGCGTCCGTTGTGAGCCAACACAAAGGCCCCAGCTTTCCTGTCATCCGTGATAGATGACTCAAGGGTCTCAGGCAGACATTAGCATCACAATAGACTAAACCAACAATATGAAGGCATTCGTCCCAGGTTTTGGGAATAGTAGGCAGGGGCAGGAAGCCTTTTACTTGAAATATCAATGGGAAACCACAGCTTGCCAAGTCAAGGAGAACCGGAGACTTCAAAGAATAATTGACAGTGCCCTTTTTGGAGGGAAAACAGCATGCTATCAGTTTAGCATTATGTTAGCCCTTGCTGAGAGGTCAAAGACTATGTGCACAACCTCTGTGATGAATAATCTCAAAGGAATAAAATCACATACAACTGATATGGTGAGAACACAATATGTCAGTTATGTAAGCTTAAACAATTACAACTAAATATAAAATGCCTGCAGCTGGCCAGACCTGGCAGGTGTTTCCTGAGGAAGGTGTAACACCAACATTTGCAAGTTTTTTTTCCTGTCCATTTGGTAACAATCCAGGTCAGAGCTCTGGTGTATTCAAGCCTTTTCAGCTATGAAATCTCTTGTGGAAGACAGAAGATAATATCAGCTCATCATAACATCTGACTCCAGTCCACCAGCTGCTTGTACAAGTGTTTTCACTCCCTACATTGTTAGGCCCTCACACTGGCAGTGCGAGTCCATAAGAAAGACTTCAAGGCCAGACACTGCATGCGTGACGCCACAATGATCACAAACACTACTGCCATTCTCTGTGACACAATAGAAATCCCTCCTCCTCCTATACACTCACACTGTCTACACAGACAAACCATCCCAATGCCTGCGGGCAAAAATGGAAAGCTTTAAGCTTCATCTTCTCATAAACTGGCACTGCATGTATGCGTTTAATTTAGTCGCTAATTATGTAACAGGAAGTGTACTGCACACACATAAATAAAAGGTTTTATTGTTGTAGTATGTGTGATGCATTTTTATTGTACTTTGGATTTTAACTTGCTGGATTTAGTGGAAGGTGATTATTATGGCAATCTCTTAACATACTATAATTTACACATAGCACTCTTTAAATTGTCTCATAAAAGTCTCACAGGCTTTTTCAGTTCTGGCCTCATATGAACATGGGTGTTCCACCCATATCTACAGGAAACAACTCAATTCAGTCCACATTTAGACAAGAAAAGCAGGGACGTTAAAAACAAGAAAACCTACAATTAAGAGCAGTTCATTTACTTCAAAGAAAATTTCTGAACTGACAGAGAGGCAAAACACTGAATGGGTTTTCTATTTTTTGTGATTTTTATTTTATTTTTTTTCATTAGTTTGATAATAACATTTGTTAAACACTGAGGCACCGCTAAGAGTCTTGGTTCTTTATCGTGTGTGCTCAACTTTACACTAAAGGTCAACATCTTCTTGACCTTAACTATTGGTTAAAGTTGCCTACATGTAAAAAAAAAAAAAGTTGAGCAGGCCATAGAACTAACCTGATCATGCTGAATGTACAGTGCTTAACAAATTGATTAGACACTGTCATAAAAACGAGAAAGACCATGCAGCATCACCAAGTGCTTTAATATGGACTCTTTCCTTTTCAGTGAGTTCTCAACGTTTTACCATTTTGAACAGGAGAGGAATTTCAAACTGAATTCACGTTTATATACCCAAAGTCGAGCCAGAACACTGGACTTCTCAGAGAAGTCAGAAATTAATCAAGCATAACATTCAACCACTAAAACTAATTCGTCTTTCAGGAATGCAAGTAAATAGCTGTAATTTGGCATCTTAATCAAAAAATAATAATGTGCTTTACAATTTTTTCTGCTTCTTTATAAAACAGCAAATTTGAAAATTCATGGATAAGAACAATAATTATATTATAGCATTAAAAATATCCTTTCGATTAAAGAGCTTGTGCATACTGTTGGAATAACCATTACAGAAACATGACTTTGGCAATTACCAATACTGTTAATTTAGGGCAGCTGTGGCATAAACCTTACATTGGGATGGTGGTGTAATAAATTTGTTAAGCATTTATCTTTATCCTGCTGGTCTAAATGAAGATCTCTGAGCAGGTGAGTGAGATGTGTCAGGACAACAAAATGAAAAACCACTGGCAGTCCTCTAGCTGTATATATTCTGCAAGCTTCAAAGGCTTCTGAAAATCTTTAAATTCAGTCAACAGCTCAGTAAAGCTTGTTGAAAATTTACTTCTGCTTTGCCATCTTTTATCTGTGTGCAGCATCCGGTCTGTGTGTTGTTCATACACAGACCTGATGGGGAATAACCTTTTCTGCAGACTCCTGACCTGAACTGGAATACACGATCTTCATCTTTGCAACATCCATCACATCTTTTATGTTTACAATCCACACAATGCCTGCAGGGGAATTTTAAAATGATAATTAAGGAAGATTTTGAAGAGGTTTTGTTTTTTTCTTTTAGGTTGAAAATCTGTCGTTTGTGTGCCATTTTGAAATGCTGTTCCAAACTGCCCTTCTTTAGTAGGGCCACACTCAAACTGCAGACAGGACAGATGGATTTAAATTTTGAATAAACAAAAAATAATCCTCCCAGCCTGAATGAAAACAATACATATTCAACTTCTGCCATATTTGTGTTTACTCACTTAGCAAGCTAACTAGTCAATCACAGACAGCTATCGAGTCTTTCAATTTGACACAGAGTAACTGACAGCGTGTCTCATGTTAATAAGGTGTGCTGGTTAACAACTGGCCAGTAGCTCACCTTTGCTCAGCATGCACAACCAAAACTGATTTGTTATGTATTGTTTGTTTAAGCAGTTTCAAGTTTTATTTAGCGTACAAGAAACTGCTGACAGATCTTTTTATTTTTAATTTTACTGCATCTTGACTACACTTATTGGAATCAATCAGGAATCAGTCTGATTGACTGGCTGAGCACCAATGATGTACAGATTGGTGACCATGAAAAACTAGAAGCCTTGATCCCTCCAGTTGCTTGGTTATTTTTAGTTTACGCTCAGTGTTGTTGCTCTTGTTGAATGGAAGTACGCCAAAGGAGTTGTTATTACTGATAGCTCAGTGAGCTTGTCATGCACCTCCCAATTTTTGTAACCTTCCGTGAAGCACATATGCAAATCATGTGAGCTGTAAGTGCAAATCTGTGTGCAGGTCTGTCTCTATTGGCACCTTTACAGTGCATCAGCGAGGGAGAGTAGGATTCCTTGATGTCACAGGGCGTGTAGAGGGAGACAGGAAAAGACAAGACTTTCACGCTGTAGAAAAGGCTGCCATTGTGTTTTTGTTTGAATGATGTACTTCCTGTTAAGTATGTCTTCCATGGGTGTATTTTTCTCTAAGCTCTCTTGCAGAACGACAATGCCCACACACTCAAGGTAAGAGGGGTTACCAAATGGTTTGATGAGTATGAAAATGACGTAAATCATCATCATCATCATGCTACGATCTTCTAGTTATTAGAACTGACACCAATTGATCTATGGGAGATTGCGGACCAACATGTTCACCTCCACCATCATCAAAACACCAAGTGAGGGAATATCTTTTTAAAGAATGGCGCACAGTCACTTCAGTGGTTTACCAGAGACTTGTAAAATCAGTGTTTCAATCAATGTTTTTTCCTTTAATCTGTCACCTTTCCATACATCAAAATTAATTTCCCGAGTCCGTTTCCATTGCACCTTATTTTCATCAGTACAACTTTTCCCCACATCCGCCAACTATTTGAAATTTCAAACATTTGGATTCAGGTTATTTCATGTACAAACTGACCCACCCAAGGTTTAAAAATCCAGTCATGAAAATTAAGTTCTCTATATAATGCAGTGTTCAACTGTAATTAACAGCTCTTTAAAAATCCATTTTTCTCTGGACACCAAAAGAAATCAATACTTAACTTCAAATGACCTTATTGAGCTAGATAAAAGGCTTTATTGCAGGGGCTGGGTCAGAAGCAGTTGAGCTAATGTGTTAGTTGAGCAGTGGGGGATTAAAGGTGAGGTGTTCTCTCAAAATCTTACAAGACATCACAAAGCAGCAGGTCACTAACCTGAGCCTTCCTGGAGACACTGAGGGGATTACAGCAGCCAACCTCTGCTGAACTGTGCCTGTATTCAGAGGAAAAGACAGCCTCTTTATCACTCAGCAGGTCCAGCCCATTCTATTTCCTCTCTCCTTGCTCTACGCCTTTCAAACAAGGCCAGAGCTGAAACCTGCTAGTCCCAACTCTGTGCAATATACTCACGGGGGACCAATTTGCACAGCTAGCCCTTGTCTGAATCACTCTATCAATTAGGATCCACTGTGTTTATCATCACATACATTATTGTAGAGGCTGGCCTGGTCATTGTGTTGAGGTCTGCCTCTCGGGAGAGGGAAAGGGATGAAATAAATGACCAGGGAGTAAAGCCACAGTTGGATAGGCTGCTGGACTAATCTGAGAGGACGGCTGTAATTATGAGTCTCCCGAGGAACTGGCTGTGTGGCAAGTCCAATGTGTGAACATGGTGCTAACAGTCAGGAAGGTGCACTGCCCCCCTTCTCCACAACAAAGTAAGACGCTGAGTCAAATCAATATTTTCAATCTCTCAGGATCAATTCAGCATCTGAGCACAAAGGAAGACATGTTGGCTGTGGCCAATATGTATAAATGAAAAGTCAAACTTTGTGGTCATGATGGGCTCTTATGTCACACGTTCTTTGTAATCATGAGGACAAGCTGGGAGGATTTTAACTGAAAGTTATAATTTATCCAAAGTTTAAAAAGAAACAGACGAGGTACCAAATAGGTAATGAAAATAACAGATAGGCACAGCCTGATAAATATGCACTTACTGATACATTACAAGGTTTATCCAGATACGATATTAGGGTCAGGTCATAACATAACATCATTAAATGTGATAATTTCATGGCTTTAGCTGCAGTCTTCCTTTGTTTCCAGGGATGCTGTTCAGTGTTGAGAGACCTTTCTCCATTTCACTAACAGCAAAGAAAGAGATGACAGTCTGTGTTAGCACTGGAGTATAGTCCCTGTGCGCTGGATGAGAGCATAACAGTGGCATTCAGATTCCATTCATATGTTGATTACACAAAATGGTCCCATCAGTATGAGATGATCTCATCAGAATAAAAGTGTTTCATCAATGGGATAAGATGTAGTCACAGAATATTTTTCTTTAGGAGAACACAAAAAGTGACACTGCATCTTTAAGAAGCCCAGAGTCTCACTGTGTTTTAGTCAAACAAAAGCAGCCAATTGGGAACATGCAACCTGAAACCAGAAGCCTGGCTCAGAGGGCCTCACACAGACCTCAGAGCAGGGACACACCCCATGTACTCCTGATTCAGGCAGGCACAGAGCCACAGCCTAATCTAACCATTCAGTGCAAACACTTTCAAGCATACAAAAAATTATAAACAGTCTCATGAACCTGTTTGTTTAGTCTCTTCCTGATGCAGATTGGGATGTACATATAGTCCAAACCTAAAATGTACTTGTAAAAAATCTGCCACTTTTTTAAGGTGATACAATACACTTTGACTGAAATCCCTGGAGTGATGTGTATAAACATGCCATTTAATGTTTTTCTTTTTCCACATGTTGCCTTGCATTTGTTCATTTGGCAAATATGAATACATCATATCCAATATGCAAAAAAATACCTAAAATAAATATGTGCCTCAGAAAGCCAACTCTTCTGTACAAAACCTTTCCCAGTAATATCTCCTCATCATCTGCTCAGCATTAGTGCTGTTTATAACTTTATTTTCTTATTCAACTCAGTGTGGGGTAAGCATCCCTGTGAGGCATGAATCCCCAACAACAGGAGGCTGTGAGCAGGAGACCGTAATCTCACACAAGTCACAACATGTTATGCTTGGTCACCACAACATGGACATGACTGAGAGCCGATATCGGCCCTTGGAACAAACTTCCAAGAAATAATATCCACTTCAAAATCAATTCTGCTGCTCAGCAACTGGTGAGCTCTAGATGTAGATCCATTTTTAGCCCAATTCTCATTAATTGCATTTTCAGAGTCACAGAAATACACATAAGCTACACCAAACATTCTCAGAGAAATAAACAGAATCATCTGTTATCTGGATGTTCCTGCTGGCTGTTGTCCATACACTAGTTTGACTAGTCTACTGGTCACAATAGACCCATGTGTGCATCTTTCTAACAGTGCAAAACAACATGTGCAATCGCCAAAAGGCTTGCTGAAAGAGACAACAGAAAAACGGCTTGAATTACAAAAGACAACTGCTGTGTTTGTCATTAAGAAATGAATAATGCATGTGTCCAAACTAAAGAGTATTTCAAACTGTTGGAGGCAGAGGATGTGACAGACCTTTCATTTCTCAAATATAACACTCTCTCTACTAGACATGCCAACGTCCCATACAAGTCAGTCATATAAGACTGCTTTTACTGGCTCATCTCTTAATGGTTTGCTACGGTTATGCCCACACACATCACAGCTAAATGGCAGAATTTCAGGGATTTACGCTACTCAAACTCACACGCTCTCTCTTTGTCTGTTTCTGCTTTCACTCATCAGCTGGTTTCACACATGATCTCCAGAAAATGGCGGGAGAATCAGCAAAGAACACTGTCCTTTCTCCCCTCTCACTTGTAGCACTCAGCAAGAGATAGTTCACCTCAGCTGTATTCTCTCTTCCAGATATACTCCTTTTTGTTTAGGCAAGGGGTCTGTTTGTAGACAGGAGATGGACATGAGACACTAGCTGTGAATACACCAAACCACTACCTGTACTTTTCTCACATCAGCTCAAATCAGCACATCAGACATCATACGGACTTTGTACTAGGGAAGCACCAGGTTAAAAACCAGAGAGATTTGCATTCTCACATCAATCTGTTAAGTTATGTGTAGGAAAGGTCAGAGCTACAGCAAAAGTCTCTTGGTCTATCTGTTACCTACTCGCTTCTCCTTTTAGATTCATATGTTCATGTTTACGTCCTGTAACGGCGTCAGTCTGAAATATATGACTCCATAATCACCCATGATGAATAAATGACCAGTTTGCAAAAACCCAACTTAAAAAAACTTAATTCTTCTTGAAACTCAAAATGACTTCTTCCTTCCATCATCATACCTGCATCAATACTATTTACAGTTTCAATAGTTCCTCCTTTGGAGAAAGACATAAAAAAAAAATTGGACTTTTTTTCCACTACCATGTGTGTGAAAACACAGTAGTGCTACACTGACAATGGCAGGGGAACAAATGAGGGATTATTCTGGAGGTGTGTGATGCCTCTCCTGCAATGAAGTTCCTCACACTCCATTCTGAGTGAATGCAGGTGACTCAGGGAGCCTGAGCTGATCCCAGAATTCCTCATTATCCGCCCAGCAGGGAGGATCAGGTCCACTCGCTCTGTCTCAGAGCATGCTCGGCCCGATGAGACGAGCCCCAGAGGAGCACAGCGCTGGGCCATCGGGGGCAAGCCAGGTCTGCTCATTATATCTAACTCATCCTTGGCATCCCTGCAAACCAAGTGCCACTTAGTTCCCACAGGAGGGGTCTGGGCTGGATCACTGACGAGATGGCAGAGCAAACAGCAGAATGGTAATAGGAAAAGCTTTACGTCAAATAACACATGCAGATGGAGGCATCGTGTCCAGCAGTCCACCTACAGTGAGAATATTACAATGTATGGATTCTGGTCATTTGCAGACTACGTTTATTATTTTTAGGAAAAAAAACCCAATGGTATCATTGCTGCTGTTTATCAAAACCAGTGAGATGCAATGATGCAAGCATAGAGAGTAGTCTGAATTTCCAAGGTAAATGACTATGTCTCCATCAAAAAGCCTTTTAGCTTAAACATTGTATACAACTGATAGCCTCCCCTGCAAAGAAGCAAAAACAAAAAACTATTTAGGTGTTGTACAGCCTACAAGTAGAGTATGTATTTGCATATTTATTTGCCAGCAGCTGGAATAAAATTCAGGTTTTCATTTTTTTTCAAACAGTAACTGAGAAAAAAATCACCACTGTCATTTAGCTTGCTGGGTAGTGCAAATACATAACTCAATGAATAAACATACAATTTGAGTGAAGCGTGTTGTTTCATTTATCAACTCTATTTCTGGGGTAAATGAATGCAGCCTAGCACAGCAGGTGAATTACACAAGTATAGAGTCGTAGGCCTTTGGCTAGGGGCCAGTGCCCTCCATTTCCCTTTGTTTTTTAAAATATTCTCCATAAGTAAAGTCTGAAGCCATGGCAAGTAAGGGTGATGCAGCCTATGCAGATGTAGCCTCTTCCATTGCAGCCACAATTAACCTCTGAGAATGGGCACAGTGCCAGCCAACACTAGTCTCAGCATATCCGAAACACTTCAGGTAAACACCACAATAAGATAGGAAGCAGAAATTAGAAATTGTTTTGTACCGCAACACAGTTGCTATAGAGACTGTTGCTAATTAACTGCACTCTACCCCAAGATAACGAAGGGCTTAAGGGCACTCGGGGCGGCTCCTCTTGTGATGAGCTCTGTGTATGGAACACTATGTCATCCCCAGGGATTCTCAACTACAAAATACCTGTCTCCTTGTAGCCAGCTTTCATCTAAGATGCCATGAGAGCTTTTGTGCAGTATCTGTCTGTGTTTCTTTTGGACTTCAGCAGCACCATATTAGCCTCACCATGGTAAGCTGAACCCCTCCCCTCTTAAAAGCCAAATCACTGGATGTTTAAGACAAATCAATCCCTTGTAGCAGCACAGAGGACCACTTCATGGGTCACTTGTCTTTGATGGCATTCCAAAGGGGTACACTGTTAACAAAGAACATAAATGGAAAATCTGAGGGATTCTACACAGAAATTACATTCACGTGGCATTTCTGGGGTGTGCAGGCTGAGTTTGGATTTTATACATTTCTCCCAGTTGATTTCTCTAAATAGTAAAAATACATTTGACAGTTTTCTTCTTTGTAACAATACATCTCATACTCCTCCACCCCACAGTGAGCAGGATAGGTGTGCAGTGCGTACTGGTTCACGCACAGACTAAGGTATGGATAGCAGGGATTTGATAAGATGTTGGGGAATCATCCTTATCAGTATTTTTAAAAGTCTCAAAAGAGCATATCATTTAAACGTGAAGTGTTAGTAGTCTCCACAGAGCTGCCAGGTTTGGGTGTTTTCTGCAGAGTTAATGATAGTTTCATGGTGCTTCTATTAAACCATGATGTATGAATGGGAAAAAAAAAAAAAAAAAAAAAAAAAAAAGGGAGGGGGGATAAGAAA
>VUQI01025204.1:34091-52280 GCA_015106735.1 Paratilapia polleni | reverse complement strand
AATCGCTGTCTTAGAAATTTGAAGGATGGAAGCAACCCAATGCTCACTGTATCCCTCTGCCAGTAAAGGCAGAATTGAATCCTTCTTTTCCTCACACAAAACTTTTCTTTTCATTTCTTTTGGCATGGTCAATAGTTATTTTATTTATTCCAGTTACTTTTGATGTACTACTAGCACTGTTTTTGCCATCCAGTTGGTCCTATTGCAAGAGGATAGTGATGACCACAGCAATAGTTTTTATACTTTTCCTCATTAAATAAGATTTGGTTCAGGTGATCACCTCATCAGTACCTTATTAGGTAGAAACAGGTGTGCTTGTGTTGGAATTCAAGAGACACTGGAATGGAATGACTGTCATATATGTAGAGATGCTGATTTCTGAAAAATTTGCAGTGGTCTCTTAATTTTTTCCAGAGCTGTGTATATATATATATATATATATATATATAAAACATTCATGTTTATGGCTACACGCACTATCCAGGATTCAGCACATGCACCACAGTTAAGCAAATAAATAAATAATAAAATAATAATTTACTTACTCCAATGACAAATGCCCGCTACTCCATGCTTATCTATTTTACTTCATCTCAGTCCTTCTCAGCTGCACCCCAACAGCAGACTAAAAGTAAAAAGAAAAAATATGTTGGCTAAGAAGCATAACTGTGCACAAGGCAGAGTCATTTTAATTGAGTGTGCTGAGCGATGAGCTTGCTTGGAGGTGCTTTAATTTGCAAGGATGGCTAAACAGATGTAGCATCATAAAGTAATGTAATGGATTTCCCCTCTACCCCTTGGCGTGAAGGCATGCGAATAAGCCTGGCTAAGTGATGGCAAACTAGGAGAATGAATTGGAAAGAGGCTTTTTAACACTAAAAATACTTAAGCAGGATGACTTCTCTCTCTCTTTTTTTTTTTTTACTCAGATTACTCAGTTGTTAAATACCACAAACCTAAAATGATTGGCAGCCTTCTTTGTAGTTTGAAGATACCATATGTGTATGTTGGTGCTTTTCTGTGTGTGCATGTGCTGCAGGTATGCATGATGCACCTCTGCATAATGCAAAGAGGAGTGCGCTCCTGTGAAGTGCATTTGCATGCATGTTTTTTCAATGAGTGTGTGAGGAGTAAACGGTACCATCTCAATGTGCGCATGTACTGTACAGTATGTGCCTTTTTGTATGTGTGTGTGTTTTCTGTGCTTGTGAGCGAGGCAGTGGGCTAGATAAATCCAAGGTTAACTGTTGTCAAACCAGCCTTCAGGCCATGGCAGTGTAGTAGACGCAAGAGCCATGAAGTGCTCCCAGAAGAGAAGCTGCTCAGCCCAGCTCCAGCTGTCGAGCTGCAAAGACACACGCCCACCCCACATTCCTGACTACACAGACATATGTCACACTCCCGGTTCGAGCCACATTGGGGAACTGTGGCACGGAGGCAGTGGCATGCTTTGTCTTGGCCAAAAAGCACTCAGCCAGCCGAGTGCAAGAGGCCATGTTTCGCAGTAGTGCTGTACCAGGGTTTTCACAGCATGCGAAAAGAGACACACACTCGGGGTAAGGTCGAACGTGATCTCCCCCTCTCTGTCAGCGAGCGAGAGCTGGCAAGGTGAATGTCGCGTGTCTCTGCATTGGCTTGCAAATGACAGATGGAGCCCAGGTGCCGTTAGGCAGACAAACGACGGCTTCATTAGGACGTGCCACTGGCAAGTGATGAATGCTGCCCTCACCGAGCCATATTTGGAACGAGATAAAAACTGGGAAAAAAGGTGCGAGATGCTATGTAGGTTGTTCAGAAGGCAGCTTTGTTTTGCATTTCAAGTCTGTGCTTTTAGGCCACATTAAAGGGGAAAAAAGTCCATCAAATGTGGTAAATAACATCAAATAGCTGAGATGAAATCAAAGACATTTGTTGTCTATTTTAAGGGTATTTTTAATGCAATTACTAAAATGGCTTAGAAGCCAAAAGCGACGCATTACTGGTGATTTTTAATGCTTTTCAGGCTTCTATTTATGTAAATTCCAATTCGTTGCATCGCTACAAAATGTCACTCACCTACTTTAATGAATGTTGTAAGGAAACGTAAACATATGGCAGAGAACTGTTGTACTATAAGTGGAGCTTCTCTTCACTCACACTTTACTTTCCCAAGCAGTTCACATCAATAGCTCTACATCATCGGTGCATCTTACAGTACCTCTTGCTTACTCACAGAGGTAAGACGGAAAACAGAGGGGGTGCTGGGGTTGAAGTGACAGTGGTAGAGAGGGCAGAGAAAAGTTAAAGGGGAAAGGAGGACAGGGAAAGAGCTTGAGAGAGATCACGAGAGACAGAAGCGGAGGGACAGGCTCAGAGAGAGCAAGAGAGGGAGGGAGCTGTGCCACGGGCCGCAACGGCTCTCCCGCCCAACTCACATCCATGTGTCACCTCACCGTGTTGCAAATTAGGCTACACATGCTCCATGGAGATGTCAGAACATATATCTTGATGGTTGTCTTGGATTTGCATAGGTGCACGGTGGTCATTTTTTTATTCAACAAGATTATTTGCTGCTGCAGCTAGGAATCTGGGCATTTCAATAAATAATTTTATTCCAAATTACGTATATTTAGAAAATACATCAAGGGTATAATAATCACTGGAAATACATATAGAGGAATGAAGTCATGTTCCTAGCAACCTTAAAGTAATAGTTTGGCATTTTGGGAAATGTACTTATTTATATTCATGCAGGTTTAAAATACCATTCTGTGGTAAGGTGAATACATGGCTAGAGACCATAGACAGTAGAAAAGATGGACGTAGATACCGTGAGGTCATCTACTACTTTGTGAAATCCTGTTTTGAAGAGGATTTCCGCCATCTTGGTTTCAAAAAACTGGTTGTGACGTGGAGGGGCGGGTCTGACAGTGAAACCGTTCGCTCATTGGATAACGACTTGTCAATTACAGTTCATTAGCCAATGAGCATTTTTTTTTAACATAGTATGACCAAGATTAACAAAACAAACATAATTGTTTTATTTAGTATGACCCAAAACGAGTGACTGAGCCCATAAACTCATCAGGAAAGTGTTTACAGAGGTCAAGACAGGAAGCCGTGCAGGAAGAATGCAGGTTTAAGGCACTTAAATATTAGCTTAATTTTTTCAACCTGGAAGCTACGTCCATGTTTTATATGGTGAGCCAGCAGTTGGTTAGCTTAGCTTAGCATAACAACTATGAAATGCCAAAAAGTAACAATTCCACCTGTGACCTAAAATTGACCGTTAGATATGATAATATGCCATATCTTGTCTAATCTTTAATAAGGCCAAATTGTGCTGTTTCTTGTTTGGGACCAGCAATCTTTTTGGAGTCCCTACTGTTGACTAGCGAATGTCTGGAAGAAATAGTTTGGCATAAAGAGCCATGTATACTACTGACATTAGCTCTAACCTAGCTAGCAGCGTATGAACGTGTTTTGGTATGCTTGTCACACGTTACTGTACCCAGATGAGATTTATCCTCACGCTGTGACATTTTCTTTACACACAGATATATGATGACACACAGAATAGATGCAGTCAGATTTCATTTCCTTTAGCTAAACTAATCCTGTATAAAGTATTTAGACAGCTGGCTATTAATTTAAAGCTACATGGACGTAGCTTCCAGGTTGGAAAAATGAAGCCAATGCGGAAGTGCCTTAAAACTGCATTCTATCTGACGGTCACTAGATGGCGAAAGCTGTAGTTGTAAAAAGATTTCTGGTCCTATAGAAGTCTGTAGGAAAACAGCTTTCTGACTTAACCTGTGGAAACACTATTCTGTTAAGTTTATGTCCTCAGTCACTCATTTTGTGTCATATTGAATAAAAAATTAAGACTATTTTGTAAATCTTGGTCATGCTATGTTTCAAAATTCCGATTATCTGTGGTATGGAACCACACGCTCTTCAGCTAACGACTTGTCAATCACAAGTTATTAGCCAATGAGCGTGTGGTTTGACAGTCAGACCCTCCCCCCCTCATCACATCCATTTTATTTATTTGTTTTACAACCAAGATGGCGATGTTCATCTCCAGGCTTCAAAACAGAACTTCAGAAACCAATGGGTGACGTCATGGTAGCTACCGCCGTCTTTCATACTGTCTATCCAAACTCACTCGGACACTGTGCAAAAGGTTTATATTTTGTAACAGTTTAATTTGATTTCCTGTGAACTACTTGAAGAGGTAGCCATAAGGAATGAGCTGTATGTGGTACATCATAATACATAATAAGCCTGTAATATTATATGTAGAACTTTCTTTGCAAAAAAAGAAAGGAAAAAAAACTGCCATTAGTGATAAACATATTACTCAATCACTGGCTCCTGTTATTTCACTAATAAATAGTGTTTCAGTCACAATTCTCCCTTGGAAACCCTGCTGTAATTTGACTTCATTAAATTTGTAATGTTAGGGGAGAACTCATGAAAGGGAACCAGAGAGCTGAGTCTGCCTTGTGATTTCACCCCCCTGCTGCTCAAGAGAAATGTGCTCTTTGATGTGCCTGAAAGAAGCAGGATTCCACATTTTCTTTATAAATTCTTTCATTTGCTATCTAGCTCGCTTTAACAATTTAAAACTAGAGTCACCTTAAGCTGCACTCAGGGATGACGAGCACATGATTCACTATTTATAATTGTTTGTTTCTCCCTCTCTCTATGTCTCTCTGCCTCTCTCAGTTTCTTTCCCAGCCCTCCTCTGTAACACAGCTCCATGTTTGGAGGCAGGTGTACGGGTTATGGTTAGCGTTCTGCATTGTGGGCTCTGATGGGACTGGCGATGCATTATATTGTGAGCCAGATATGGCTGCAGTCAGACGAGCAAATGGATACTGGCTGTGAACCCTGCCTGGGGATAAAGAAAAAGACAAACTAGCAGAGCGAGCGATCGGCCTAAAAGATATGATCATGCCTGACACTTAGCCCCTGAAACCATTAAACATCCTGCAAATTTGAGGAAAAGCATAACTACAACAATCATCATATCATTATCACACAGGAAATTCTGATTAAATTAAAAAAAAAAAAAAAGATATCAGCTGAAAGCCAGTTAGAAAACCACACAGAAGAACTCATTCTGATGCTTTAAAGACATGTTTGCTCATTCTGTGGTGGAGCCAGACATTTAATATGCTGTTTGACTAAAGCAGCCTCTTGGACTGGCTTTGAGTGAATGGCGGTGTTGATCAGTGGCATTTGTTTCCATTACAAAGAGCCATTAGGGCAGTCTGACATGTTGTTTGGATTGCAGGTCTGCCTCATTGGCACAAACAATTTGATTTGGATAGACAAAAGCCAGCCAGTGTGGCGACAGGGCAGCACTTTTTTTTTTTTCAATTTAACACCTCGTGCATATTTAGGTCACACACACACACACGCACATAAAATAAATGTGCTGTCAGGTGAGCACACACATTTTCTCAGTTTGAGGTTAGATAATAAGAAGTGCTGCGCAAGTGAGAGAAGATTTGCAGTGGTAGCCATATGATTGTTATGTAATGCTGGTCAAAGAGGTGAGTTCTGCAAATTTTAAACCAGTTATACTTCTTTTGGCCCATCATTAGCACCTGATTTAAAAAAAAAAAAAAAAAGATTAAAAATACTACCACATCTAATCAATGCAAATTTTTTTGCATTATCAGTGTATACATAGTGTGTGTATGCATAAAAACAGTGCAGTAGCTGCAGTTCCTTCATTGCAATATAAAATACGACACTGAATTTTTTTTAACCTAACAACACTGACCTGTTCTCCCCAGGCAGCAATGAAACATCGGAATGGAGCTCAAACAAACGGCAAAGAAAAATGTTCAAAGATTCAACATGGTGATCTGTCTGACTTACATCTGTCCTACTTTTCAGTGCAATTCAACAGGATGTGACTTCACAGCCAGTCGCCAACTATTTTCAGCTCGTTTCTAAATTGTTTCCAGTTCTATAGAGATCACAGCCTTAGCAAAAACCTGCTTTGGTCCACTTTGTGCTGTCTGTGACAATCACAAGTCTTTCAGCCACCACATCACTGCCACTGAGATTACAAAGCCAAAGGTTGGCTTGTATGTGTGTGTGTGCGCACATGTGGCTCTCTAAAGGAAGCATCCATGCAATGTCTGGCCTGGCCAGGTGTTGTGGGGTGATGGTGGACCTATTTTCCAGCTGGCTGCTCTTGTTAGAAGTCTGCCGGGCACACAAATCGCAGCGATTGATTTTGCTCACCCACAGTAAAAAAAAGGAGGGCTGTGATTACAATGCATGCTTCAACCAAACTTGAACAACTTTCAAAGTCTCCTCCCCTCCATCCTGCCATCTCCGCTGCCCTCTTTTAATTTTTGGAAGATAAACTATTCTTTTCTTGTTACAAGAGAAGCTTTTGAGAGGAAGAAATGTATTGTGGGTGTAAGCGCTGTACCCAACTATTTACTTTACTCTGAAGTTGCTACAACTTACATTATTTGACTGTAAAACATATTGGTAGGATTCAGTCACAGGGGCCTCTATGGCTTGGGCGTGTTAGGGTGCATTACATGAATGCTCCACCAAGAGGAGTGCTGTTGTAATAAAAAGGTGTGCTTGTTCTGCAGCATTAAACCAGAACCTAGGGCCCTCTTGCTTTGAAGCAACAGTTCAAACCACTGAGCTGCATATCACATTTATCATGGAAAAATAAAACGTGCATGGGTGACATACTGAGCTTAAAATATAAGCTGTAAGGGTGCTGCTATAGCTCACCTGACTGAGCAGATGACCTGTGTACTGAAAGTGCTGCAGGGGCCAGACCATTTCCTGTGTGTCATTCCCCCTTCTCCTGTCTCCTGTCTACTCTGAACTGTCCTATCAACTAAAGGCTAAAGCAAAAGCCAAAAAAAATCAATCTCTAAAAGAAAATATGAACTGTATACTCACAAAACAGCCTTCTATTGTTACCCTCCTATTCTCTATTCTGGAGCTTCTTCAGGACGTCAGTATACTCCAAAGACAATTGAATTTGGCATGCTCTCAAAGGCTGTCGGACTGCTGTCTAATACGGCTCAGTGAGCAAATGCCAGTATACTCAATGTAACTGAAGGTCTGTTCATTTAATGGCATCCACACCAGATAGAGCTTGCAAGTTGTGGTTGGAGGAGATGCAGTCAAAGACAGTTCCCTGGAGAGAGAACGCAACTCTCTTATCTTAGCTATTGGAAAAGAAAAGCCAAGCAATGTGTTTTTTTCCCCCCTTCCTTTCTTATTTTCTTTCCAGGGAAGCGTCTTTGACAAGATGGTAAAACATGCGGCCTAAAGGGCTTCTATAAAAAACACAAACAATGGCATGACATATTTGACCAGTTTTTGCTGGTGGAAGTGTATGAATTGTGGCAGGCAAAATTTCTGATGAGATCAAAGCAATTGTTGTTTTTTGTTTTTGGAAACGCTCCATTTTGCCTACTCGATCATGCCACATTTCTTTTCTTTTTTTTTTTTTCTTTTTTTTTTGGACACCGCAGCCCAGCCCATCACTACTTTTTACATTCTGGGTTGCTTTCAGGCCAGATGAAAAGGTTTCACCTGAAGGGCTACTCCTCATTGATGGCGGAACCTTTACAACTGTGTGGAGCTGCAGACAAGGGCTCATCAGTCTTCACCCTCCTGGCAGTTTGGACAACTTGATTTCTTCCAGGGGGCCTGGTGAACAGTGTCTAGGAAATGCATCTTTAGATGCCGCTTGTTATGACGAGTGCTTGGCTATCGCTAAATCTCTCAGAAGGTATATGTGTATGATTTCCATATTAATAGGAAAAATTGAAAAATGGTCTCCTGATACTGAGATTTTTTTTTTTTGCTTATTTATGGGCACATTGCAGCTTCCCATGTGTGTTAATGGTGGCACTATAAAAGGCAGCCCCTTCTCACCCTCAAACAACATGTATCTCTTCAGCCTTCTGCCAGAGCCCTGTTATTTAGTCTTCAAAGCAACACAGCGTTGGTGTAGAAATAACTGTTATCAATATGCCAGGGACATCTGTTTCTGCATTTTTTTTCCCTTTTTGTATGTGTACATCATGTTTTTTCTCCTTCACTTGTGTTCCTACTCTGCAGCAATGTAGCAACAGTGTAAGAACTCATAATTAATCCGGCACATATAATTGCATTTCAGTGCATCTGGGTGTTCTCATGTCGACGCGATTCTCCTGCATCCAGATGTGTCTGTTCCATCACAGGCTAATTAGCCTCTGTGAAACCCTCCTTAAATGCAACCTGAAGATGGGAACAAATCAATTTGAATTGCTAAATGATTGTTTGGATAACAAACAAGCATAAAAAAATTAGTTGTTCTTTTTTTTTTCCCTTTCTCCGGGCAAGTAAGCCTCATGTGCGATGTTAAAATGCTGTTTTGATTTGCTCCCATATGGACCTCTTGTTCCGAACTCTTCGATTTACACGTGCGCTTACAGTTTGCACTTCCAAAACCTTGAGTCCATTAAAACTGTGAACCGCGACCAACCTGGAACCCGCCTCTTAACACTCCATATCACCGTAAGGTGAAGAGTGGGCCAGGGAGGCTAAACAGAGCACTGGTGGCAGAAATAGAGTGGAGGAGAGGAACAAGAGCGAGAAGATGTAGAGGTTTGAGGTTCACTCAGGGTAGCACTTTATCAGCCAAGCACAGCTTCCCTCCACCAGATTGGCCTTGTGTGTTTACGTGCAGAAAAAGTGCCTATCTCGGGGCTACAGCTAGAGCTCAGGAGGGCTACGCCTGCTCGCCCTGCCTGTGCGCTCACTCAGCACGGAGTTGAAGAGTTCACCCAGCGGGCTGAGAGTTGCTTCTGATCCAGTAATGTGGAGAGTCAACCCCAGGCAGGCCTACAGAGAACTCAGCAGCAAACAGTGCTGAGCCTAGCTCCCCCGTGTAACATCCTCCTGTCGTGTCCTCTGCTCCCTGCCACACACAGACACACATCTATAGTAATGATATTTTGCACTCTGTTTACTTCCTTTACTCTGTGCTTGCAAGGTGAAAAAAGTTGGGCCACGAAATTGGCGGATATGAGAAAGGATTGAAAGTTAGGATGGGGTTTATTATTTATGCTTTTGCAGTCGAGAAAAGTGAAAAGTGACGTGTGCTAATGTCCTTTATCCAAGAGTTATGCTGCAATCTTTTGAGCATTAACATAGTTAGTCTCTGCAACATTAATTTAAATCTATATAAAAGCTTAGGATATTAATGCTTTTTTCAGTTGTTTTTGTAAAGTATATTCTTCTTCTTATTATTATAATTATTATTATTATTTTTTACAACCAGTACAAGAGAAATGAGCTCTTGTTCTTGGTTGTCTCGGGCAACGCTTTGGCATCGTTTTCCCAAAGTACCAGGAGCCTGTTGTGAATGAGAAGGAACAGGCAGGAGGGACACTGACAGTGAGGCTGAGAGAGTGTAAGTGAGGGGACATTGTTCAGATAATAGCGTTAATAAATGGTAATGGTAGACAGGAAAAGCAGACAGAGAGGAGGAGGGATGAATGGTCCCACGCCTTGCTAACAGAACACCGTGCCACTTGTGTGTCCGTGTATACATACATAACACTGATTGTAATTACAAACATACAAACATATTCACAGTGTAAACTTTCAGGCACAAACCCTATTCTTGCTATCAGCAAGTGTGAGTTCCTCTTCCCAGTGTGTGTTTTTTTCCTGCACCATCTACCTGTAGTATGTGGTGATGGGAGGTGTTTTTAATATGTGCTTCTCACTAATGCTGCTTCTCCACTCTAATGGCGATTGCACTTCTTTGCCCGGTCCTTTCATTTGTACCAGAGGAGCGGGCCTCATCAATGATTGAGCATGGGCTTGCACAGAAAGACGAGCAGTGAGCCAACAGGAAGGCTGGTTTTATTTTCAGCGGCTCTGCTTCTGTGTGTGTGTGTGTGTGTGTGTGTGTGTGTGTGTATGTGTGAGTGGGCGGAACAGAGGCCATTTTCCAGCTGAACAGACACTGGTTTGCATTTTGACCTGAGAGACTGGGCAGAAAAGCTGGCTAAAGAATGATGGTCGGGGTAAACAGAAATTGAGGTGTGTATGCGTTCTCAGCTGAGCCCTGCTGCTATCTGGTACAAAATACAACAGAAGCCCAAAGGTGTGTGTTTGCTTCTATTAGCCTGGGTGTCAGCTCACATGCTCTTGCTATCTTTATGAGGCTGAGATATACTGTACTGGCCAGCTCGAGCAATGAAGCGTTGCCATCTCTGCTGTCTCTGATGGACCCTGTATGGCCTTACCAGAAGAAATTCATGTATCAATGGCCTTGTAATGAGAGACAGGGGAGGACGGATACACTCACTAGTGTTAACAGAGTCTCACTTTTATTTATGAGACAAGACACTGTGGTTTCCTCACAAAAGAGAGACAGGGATAATGACATCACTGTCAATGTTATACCCTCCCCCTTCACAGAGTGCCATTACTTCTCCTGTCAACTGCACGAGTATATCCTATGAACAGATGTGTGGGTGTGGGTGTGTGAAAGATGTTTGTGAAAGGAGTATGCAGTGTGGAGTGGGGGTTGCACATCCACTCAACAGGAGAGACTTCACTGGCCTTTTTTCATTTCATGGACAGGAAATGCTTAATTTGAGCCTCTCTTGCTGTCACCCGGTGTCCCGTTTGCCATCACTCTGCTCTACACAGCTTCAGGACCCCCCCAAGTGAAAATCAATAGTTGATCAGCTACTCGGGGTGGCAACCTCAATAGTTGTGGCACATTTCGTTCTAATCTTCACCAGTGTGGCTCTGGTCCAGTATTATGACTCATGGCCCATAGGAGGGAAATAATGAGAGTACTTGTAGCTCCAAAACAACAGAGTCAAGACCCCAGACTCAGAACTAAACATGTGTTTTGTCTTAACAGCCAATTCAAAGGAAGCATCAGTTTTGATCACCAGGCATACTGTAGTCAGTGATTTTGAAGCCTCTTGAATATCTGAATGAGTATTTGAGTGTTTGAGTATTTTATACAACTGCATTATGGCCTCAATTTAAGCAACTTAAATTCTGGCTTTAGGTCACTTGGTATAAGTGCATTTCATGCTGTTTAAAGGACTTCTTCTAAAGCATATTCAAATCAGATTCTTGACAAGCTGTGCATGACTATAGAGACTGAGCATCTTTAAGTCCCATCCACATCAGAGGGGAAACAATTCATGGTTCTCAGTTGTGTGAAGTTGCCTCTTTGCCAGTTTAGTCTGATAGCAAAAAACTGAATCTCTTTAATTCCTTCATTTACACAGGGGGCCTCATTGAGACTGGGATCTGTTTTTCAAGAGGGACCTGTGTATATGCACCATATACAGTATAAAAGTAGAGAGGCAGGCAAATAGATAATGAACAAATGCACAGATACATGATGAATAGATTAGGTTTCCTATTGTTGGGCTGAATGTTTTGCCCTCCAGTGGGGGTGTTTGTTGGGCTCTGTCTCTATGGACCTATTCCACAACAGCCTTTTTGACATGTAATTGTAGGGAAACACAGGTGTTACTAATGACATTAATGAAGGTTTTGTTCTATTTAGCTACAAAGCCTTGATTATGTGATTAGTTATACCTGTGTTTATATCAAAGTGGCGTACTGTATAGTATAAAAGAAAATACATAATATCACAAAACGGGGTGTTTAATATGTCAGTGTAAAGTAGCTAGTGTGCGTGTTTTCAGACTCTGACACGCATCTTGTAGCCTTTGCTTGTTTGGTTATCTCCCCCTCACATTTTAATTTTCTCTGCAGTGAGATTAAAAGAACATGTTAGCGGGAGAGAGGCAGAGATGCACAGCGAGACACACCGCCGAGCGAGTGAAGCAGAGAGCGAGAGTTCAAGGAGGCTGACCTCACTCGATACGCTATTGATTTGCTCGTTTGGGTTCACAGCAAGAGTCTGACACTGGAACTTAACAGCTGAAGGCTCCATCTTGAGTAGCCAATATGAATAAGATCAGGTGCTATCACTTTATTCTCTCTGTCTTGTCCCACCAAAAAAAAAAAAAAAAATATTGCTGTTAGCATGTAGCAGCAAAAGATATAACAGTTTTGTTCGACCACATTGGATCCACATTTGTTTATACTGTTCATAATTTATGTTCACTGTCTAGTTGTTCTGTCTGCATGCAGCGCAGTTGAGCATGAACTGTCCTTTTATTTATGTTTGTCTTAAATCCGTCTGCCCTGGCTTAAAACTGTTTCACCCCGCTGATATTTCATTTTCAGTGATGGGTTGCTCAGCCACGGGTCTCTGTAGTCTCTCTCTCAGCTTTTCTTCTCTCTTATTTTCCATCTTTTCTCTATGTCATTTCTTGTGTGCAAATGGGATATTCAACATTTATGGTTTACAGAGGCTGTCATGTATAATTCAGGCGTGATAACTTTCCTGATGAATTTGACCTTGAGGCGGACCGAGGCTTTTGATTACAGTTCAGCAGCCTGACGCTCCAGCTGCTTGAAGGTATAGCGTGGGCTATTTAGGAGATGATGGCCTTTCTTTCTGCTGATATGCACTATCCTCTTGCTATTTCAGATGGTGCATGTACAATGCATATCTTCAGTTACTCTAACAAGAATTACTGCGTCTGCATATACATACATGTTTCTTATGTGTTTGATTTCACCAACTAAAGTTCTCTGCAGCAGCCAGTCAGGTGGAAACAGTATAAACACTCATATCTAATCCAGAAAAGGAATCAAAGCCAAAGCACAAAATCCCTACCTCTCAGTAAGTGTACAAGAGAGAAGAGTGGAACAAGATTTAAATAGACGAACAAGGATTGGTGACGAGCCAGCTAACTGATGTTGACAGTGCTGTGTTCCCCATAGTTTTGCAGCCCCACTTTGAAGACAGATTACTGTGGATTAATGTAGTTGGCAAATGTAAACTCTCTGATGGTGTCCTCTGGCAAAACGGGGACAAAATGTACTTGAGGTGAAAAAGGGTGTCTGGTAAGTCACTTTGATTATACTGGGGACGTCTTGGGTTTCACATCACAACTGTTCTGCACCTTATACTAACTGTGCACTTATCCATATTGGGCACTAGTTCATAAAAGCAGATCAATGTAGAGGAGATCGTTAATTTGAGATTATGAATCACGTATGAAGGGGAAGTAAAGCTTGCAGCGTAGTTCTTTTCAATTAGCATTTGAGATTTTCTCCTTCTATTGGCCTTTGGGTTTACATTTGGAATTTGGTGGTAATAGAAAATCTGATGATGAATCTCATCATTTTGCACAGCTAGCTTGAAAAACTTGCGGACTGCAGATGAATAATGGCAAAGGTTAGTCATCTCATAACTTCACTTCAGCTGTTGTTTTAGCCCCGGCCTGTTTTGCTTATGCTACAGTCACACTACGGAAAAAAGTGGTTGGAGAACGCGGCACGACCGCGTGCAGTGGACTTGCAGTCTTGTTGCCTTTGAAATGGTTGCTTTGAAGACAGGGACCAGGTCTACAACCAGTCAGTCACTGTTTTCAAAGCGCTTTAGTCCCTCAAGACAGCAATAAAACAGCAATAAGACAAAGTCAGTCTGCTATTAATTTGTTATTAAATGGGGTCAAGTTGGCAGTTACATGCAATCTGTGATAATACAGCAATTAACAGTGATGAATTGGCAAAAATTGCTAATCTGTTGTTGTCTACATATGCAGAAATTCACATTAAACAGAAATTCACATAAGCTATTTATATTGAAATCCCAGCCAGATCCTCAAAGATTTCAAGCAGAAATTCAGAAATACCTCCACAAATAGTGACATAGTTGCTGCAGGACAGCAATTTAACTGCAAAATGACATAGCAGCAACCCTGCTTTTGTACAGGAATATAACCAGAATATAACCAGTTGGCAACCAGTTGACAAGTTGCACTCATCAGCGCAGACTGACTCAGATTGATTGTAACGTGTTGGGTGCGTTTATAAAGTAGATGGCAGTTATTTGCAAACCTTTTCCAATTTGTCTGAGAGTAATTGCAATCAGTCCGAGTCAGACTGTGTGTGGATCGAAGTGGTTGCCCAGAGGTTAAGCGTGTAGCACCCTCAACCAGTTGGTCACCACTACAACTACTTGCAATCAGTCTCCGACAACAAAAAAATTAAATGCAATCAGTGGGTAACCACCGATTTTTCCTAGTCGCAAGGAGGTCACCATCCTATTTTTATTCTAGTGTGACTGAGCCATTACCCAAAAAGATTTACATGACAAACTTGGAGTGCTTTGGATTTATCTGTCCCTCAGTCTGTTGATCTTCTGAATTAGTATACTTCAATTTGCACACCAGCTGGGAACCACGTGTCTCAGTGCCTCGAGCACTCATAGTCATGTAAAGCTGTACAGTTATTAGTGCAGCTCCTCTAGTTGCTGTATCTTCTGTCCTATTATGTGAAAAGCTGTTGATGCTGATAACATAAGATTGCACAGCCAGCCATGGCATTCCTCTGGCAGCACGGCATGTGTGTCTTGTATGAGAGAAGTGATAACAAGAAATATCTAGTTCAAAAATAAGAAAATATAATGATAGTTGTTGTGACTCATTTCCTTCATTGAATGGACAAAATTAAAGGAAAAACCGGAGGAGGTTTGTGTTAAAAAAAAATTTCCAATATGAAACAGCAGTCAGACATATATATTCCTGTTATC
The DNA here is from genome assembly GCA_015106735.1 of Paratilapia polleni. NCBI lineage: Eukaryota > Metazoa > Chordata > Actinopteri > Cichliformes > Cichlidae > Paratilapia > Paratilapia polleni. The sequence continues at coordinate 37,594 of VUQI01025204.1, read as the reverse complement.
TAAAAAAATATCCATTTTGTATGTTACATTATTCATGACTAAGGGCATGATTCAGAGGAGAGTGTGTGACATTTATGTAAAGCATTTTTCTTTTTCTGTGTTGCAAAACAAATCATAACTGGCAGCTGTTCCCACAAGCTGGCATTCAAAGGACTGGGTATGAACTCTGTGGTGATCAGCACTTGTTGTCCTCTTCATCGGTGTATTTTTAACAGACTTTCAAAGAGATAATCACTAAGTAACGCACATGGGCGTCATCCTTTACGGTATGCGCTTGTGCTTTAAATGCCATGTGACTCCTCCTTGCAGCTCTTATAGTACAGAGCAGATTTAGACGGGAGGCTGTAACGGCCTATCAAGTGCTGTGTGGTAGTTTGTTACGCCTGCTGCACATGTGCAAACATCTGCATATCATTGGTGTAGCTCCATTTATCCTCGCAACATTAAATCCATTTACCTCTTGCATGCCACGAGTCTAAATCTAGGGCAGAGTAATTAAATGCCATTCTCTTCCTCCATTAGAGAGATAATTAAGTAGGAAACCAGCACTTGTCTCATTGCTCTTTTATACGGAAGTAAATCGGGGCTGAGATTGGGTAAAATAGACGTTACCTTGACTGAAAATTTTCTTATTAGTGGAGCCATCTGTAATTTCTTCACCTTTGCCTTACAGCATGTGTTTTCCTGTCTTTCGTACTCCAGCTTTCTCTGTAATCATCTCAGTCTTTCTTTCTCTTTGTTTTATACTAATATGATCATCAGATATGAGTAGCATTGTTGATTTGCATCAAATGTCAAAAAGTTCCAGGTTTTATTGTACCTTTGTTTAAACAAACAGTGTCATTAGGTACCTGTCATCAAAAAAAAAAGATCATCTGTTCCAGAGAAGAAATACCACCTTCATAATCTTAATTTGACAGTAACAATTCACAGTTGGTCACAGTCTGTGACGTTTTCACAGAAGGGTGCCATGGTTTCCATTTTCAGAGGTAGTTGCAATGCAGCGACGGAAAGTGGGAAAAAAAATGCTAATAAATCTGAGGAGATTCACAATTGGTGTGAAATCCACATAAACCTTCTTATTTTAGCACAAGAGTGTTGTTCCATTGGGGATTATTGGAGATTAGGAAAACCAGTGAATATAGAGTTAGAACATGCACTACAATCCTGTTATCTTTCTAAAGAAGCATGAAGGTAGTGTGAGATGAGATGAGATCAAGTGATACCCATTTCCAAGATAAATAGTCTTTGAACATTCATCCAGGCCAACATGTAAAAAAAAGTAAGATTTTTATTCTATAACAAAGCTAACTTTAGAATTTAGGTTAATGAAAGCATTTTATTCTGCAAGACCACTTTCATTTAGGCATTTGTGTTCTCTTATAGGACACAAGCTCTTGCACTGATTTACTGTAAAAGTTTCTTTCAGCTGCTCCCTTATTCGAAGGGGTCACCACAGTGGATGGATCCGCATATTTGATTTGGCACAGATTTTTACTTCGAGTGCCCTTCCTGATGCAACCGTCCCTGGGATTTTTGTATTGTAATGCCCCAACTATAAAAGAAAACATTTCTTTGAATTTCCGTGTTTTTGAAAAGTTTCAAAAGCCTTATATCCAACATCAAGACAATGACATGTTCATCACATTAGATTTTCTTTTTTACATGAGAGAGACTCTCAGTTTGTCTTCCACAGAGACTATTTAAATGATTTGTAGCCCTAATGTTGCTGGGCTGTTTGCAGGCTTTACCTATTTCTGTATTTTGATGTTTCACTATTAAAAGTGATAAGCTGATATGTTGAGCGAAGTCTCCTCGTTAGATGATAAATATGTAAGGAAAAATTTCCCAACAGAAATTGCTAAATACAAGGGGTTACCTTATAATCGGGGTTGTGGTATGTTCTGAAAAATACAGTCATTTAGTTAGACTAAATTTGTTGGATGGATGGATGGATGGATGGATGGATGTTTGCAAGTTACCAGTTGAAATCAGCAAAAATTCAGAGAAGCCCAAAATGAAACAGCTGACCTCTTAAACCCTCAGACAGAGCGAAGAGAAAGGCTTGGTCCCCTCATGGGTCTACCTTAATGACTCCACTTTTACATAAAGGCAGGCAGCTCTCCTTTCTCCTCTAAAAGGCAAAACAATGGCAGGACATGGCATAACATAGGCGTGAGACAAGGTATGTTGCAAGTATACGGGAGCTAGTGTCTTTTTAAAAGCCTAAAGCTGTCGTCAGCATGCACAATGTTCAGAGACATTCAGGCAGATGTCCCTGCTCAGGCTTGATTGCCTTCGCCGAGGCCCCATCAGGGATTGCACTTAGCCTAGCTAGAGTTGGCAAAAAAAGACACAGAATCCCAAGTTATTTTTGCTATGCACAGTTCCTCCATTAGGTACAACTGAAATATTGACGCTGCTTGCTCTTTACACTGCTTTTTTTTCCATGTATCTTGCATACCGAAGGTCAGGAATTAGCTGAACTAGGTTTCTCTTTTAGCCAATAATGGATTTTCCACTTAAAGTAAAAAAAAAAAAAATGACATTGCCTGATAGCATTTTTTTTTACTGTTTTGACTGACTTGTGTGCTTTGTTTCCAGTCCCAAAAGGGCTTTTACAGAGATATTTCCGCTTTGCAATGGCAGCAACAAAAAAAATAGAGACTTACATTTAATGTGTAACAGCTTTACCAAACCACTTCAACAAGCAGATTGCAAATGTTGATTTTAATAAGCGATGGAATCAACAATTTATGTGAATTTTGTCCATTTTGTGTTTATGCTACAATATTTATCAAAGAAAATAGAAAACAAAGGCATTTGCTATATCTGCATGTTCCTTCACGCTCATCTATTTATTTGTTACAACTGATTTGTCTGTTATGACTGTTTTAAGTCGCTCCAATTTAAATGGTTAAAATCATGTAATCAGCATATGCAGCATTTAATTAACAATACTCACAAGACAACAAACCAGGAAACATATGTTTTATTAATAGCGGCATATGGTACGTACCTGACCTGATAATTAGACCTTTAGACAAAACAAATTTAAAGCAGAAACATCTAATCTTTCTGCAAACGGTAATCCCTGTGAGGGGAAATCAGTGATTTGAACTACTTTAGATAATTCTGCCTGAGGTGTGTGTGTATGTGTGTGTGTACTTGTTTAGAGATCTTTGTGAGGACAAAAATTTGCATAAAACGATAGTTGTGAGGACCAACCATGATTTGTGAGGACCAAACGCTGGTCCTCACGAATTTGAAGGCATGCTTGAGCATTTTTGAGGTTCGAAAAGTGGTTTTAGGGTTAGGGTTACAGTTAGGTTATGGTTAGGTTTAGGGTAAGGGTTAGGGTTAGGCATTCATTTCTGATGGTTAGGGTTAGGGTAAGGGGCTAGGGAAAGCATTATGTCAATGGAGTGTGTGTGTGTGGGAGAGTGGCTGGCAACCACAACTGCTTTACTTTGAAACCATGTAAGTCAGTTCTGTGGATCTTG
>VUQI01025204.1:0-26819 GCA_015106735.1 Paratilapia polleni | reverse complement strand
GGGGGGGGGGGGCACTTGAGGCTTGCTCAAAAAGGGAGTCTCTATGGATAGTTTCCCCCTTCATAAGAACTCTAAGTGGGGTGAATTTTTTTATAACTCATCTGCCTGGATAATTGGGCGTGACCATGTTGATTGACAGGTGTCCTGACATTGGCGGCTGGAAGCGATTGGCATCTGCCAGGCCTTAATCACTACTTTGAGTCATTATACTAGACCTCTTCATTGTGTCTTTGTGCTGGTGGTGCCTTTTGGAGTATTTCCAATGGATTATGTGACTAATACTGTATTATGGCTTGCTCTGGGGTACAGATCACCCCAGAAGTTTGTGCTGCAGTTTTGGTGAGTTATATTAGTCAGTTATTAGTCAGTTACTTTGCACTAAGTAGCCGATACACAGTGTGTCTGTGCATTGTATCCATGCAGTTTATGATGCAGCTAGCTAGCCAGGCTAGCTAGTCGCCAAGTGCATTCTCATAGGGGACTGTTAGGGTTCTCTCTCTAATATTGTCTTTGCCTTGTAATATAAATATACCGTGAGATGACTGGTACTATATAAATAAAATGGAACCGAACTGAATTGAATAGTTGTTGCTTAACAACACTTACATTTATTTCTGTTTCTCCATTTGATTGATCTCTTTTGCTACAAGGCAGCCATATATTTTTATTACTCGTGTGCTGCCAACTCTACCCCAGAATGGTAGAGGAATAACTTAAATGGCTCTAGTTTACACAGATTTCTGGTATGCTGGAACCTGGCTCTGTTACAACATAATTTTACTTACTTTGGTCGATGGTTAGCAAAGTCACATATTTCAGGCACCATTTATCTTCTTCAGTATTTTATCATTGTTTTCATTTCAATTTAAAGACTACAGTTGTTGCAGTAAACCATGCGAATTTCCTCTCCAAAGATGTCATAAAAATGTAGGTTGTTACTTCATACACAATTAATGTTCCTGTGCAGGAATCTATTGCAGTGACAGCTTAATCCATTACACAGTTTTTATTTGTGAGAAATAAAAGGAGAAACAGACATCTGTATGTGCAGAATAATTTTCTGTTCTGTAGAAACAAGGTCTTTGGGGACTGTATTGTTCCAAGTGCCTGCACCCAAGGGAACACGTCGTGATGTGGGTTTATCCTGATACACGCTTTACGTGAAAACCAAAACAAATTTTTGCAGTTCATTCATTTATTTTTAGCAGATTTCTACTGGAAAAATATCATTACCAACTCTTCACACTAGCTCGCACAACTTCACGTTGTTATTTTGCAGTTTGATGTAGACTTTTCTTGTCCTGTGTCATGTATTGTCATTTGTGACATTTTGGAAGTCTTTGTGCATTTGTGTCGCTCTGCTTGCTTCAGCTCAGCTCAGCTCACCCTGAACTGTCGTCCAGTTGAGGTTTCAGGCTTCATTCATAAGTTATACAGGGGGTTGCTGCATTTTTAATCTTTCAAACAAACGGCCACGTTTCAATTGCTGCTTGTCAGTTTTGATTTTGTGATTCATTCATTATTAAGTGTGTTAGGCTGCAGTGCAGTGCTGGATTACTGCACTTTAGCCATGGGCGGGGTACGGCTGTGTGTGTGGGAGGACAAGAAGACAGACGTGCGCTTGCACATGTGCATGTTTTCATCCCACCAAGGATGGCTTTCTAGTTTGTCTTATCATTTAAGAGGTGATGTAAGGCGATACGAAAAAGGTTGTGTTTTGTGTCATCCCAACATAAACAAAATGATTATGTTGGGATGTATTTTTTAACCATTCTCCTTGATTCGTCTTGTTTTTGTCCCCTGTTTAGTGAATCCAAAATCTTCCAAATACATCAGTGCTATGAAAGCTGGGTTGTTAGATATTATGTTTTTGTCACGCCACTTTCTCCAAGGACAAAAATGAACCTTCAAGCTCGACCTGTCTTTGATGTTACCAGCCATTCATTGAATTCTTTGTAACTTATTTGCAAGGAGATTGTTTTTCACCCCACTGAGATGATGATTTCGCTGAGTATGGCTATGAGGCATGAATAAGTATGAATAAGTTACTGACCAGATTGCCTTGACATTTCTTAATATTTATGGTGGCTCTTTGAACCTGTACGATTTCCCCTTCAATAACACTTTGACAGATAGCTCCACAAATATCAAGGATTCACCCCCTCTTGGCGGTTCTTTTAGCAGTACCACCAAGCTAACATTTCAACAATGTAATGAATATACAAACATCACCTGCAGTAATTTTATTTTATTTATTTTTTTTGTCTTCATGGGGAAGATGGAAAATATTTGTGAACACAGCATATCTTCACCATTTAGCAAAGGGTTGCTTATTTACATACCCAGCAGTTATAAAGTAATATTAACATCCATTTGGGGTATGTGTTTCTGAGCCCCTGGATTTAAGTAGAGTATCCACCTTCTTCATTTTTGGTATCTACTAAAAAACTTTAGGGAAATAGCTGCTTTATTTAGCTGCTTAATTGTCCGCTAAGTTCATCAGCTGCCTGACTGTTTGTTGTTTAGCATATGTACATGTATATAGTAGGCTTTTAGAGCTTTTTTTTTTTTTGCTGAGAACAACTGCTTCCTGCATCTAAAAACAATGAGAGCAGTGAGAGTGAACCAGAACAGTAAAGATGAGATCTGCGCAGCTAATCAGCGAGCTAAAATTTAGTGTAAAGCCCTGTGAAGTCAATGGGAGCTATAGATTGAGGCAATGATTATGATTTTGTCACATAACATTTTGGATTGCAGCTTGTTTAACTTTATTACACTCAATGAGATGCTGTCTACCTTCGAGCCAGAAAGGCCACAGTTACACACTCATTATTTACTTAGCAAATTGAAATGATAAGCTTAAGTGGATAAAGATGATTACATTCCTTTTTCCTTCTAGATCCATCTTCTGGACATGCATGACTTTTTTTTCTGCTACTTAACAATAAGGCTTTATGTTGTGCTTTACAAACATTGCATCCTCTAGGGGCTGCTAGTGGGACTTCAGATTTTTAGAGGTTATTCCTTCTGCACATAAGAAGAGCAGCTGAATGTGTAACGAGTCAGTGCCTTTGTTAGAAATGACGTAGCTCGATGCCAAACGTGTGTGTGGTTTTGGTGAAAGCCTGCTTTAAATGCTCTTTGTTCCACTGCTGTCGATATCGTTGCTGATTTCACTTATCCACTGAGGAGTTGGTCATGTGTCTCCTGTGCCAGGCTGTGATGCTCCAAATGCCATGCAATGCTCTTTTTCCACTGCCAATGCTCTTTTAAAGCCTGTCACTTCAGACGAGAGGAAGTTTAGAACCGTTTGTGTGTGGGTGCATGAATGTTGAAACATCAGACTCCAGCAGTTTTTTAGACTAATGAAGGAAACTAGAGGAGCAAATCTAAAGAAAGTTGGATTAACCTTGAAAATAAACCCATGGATTTACCTCCCACATAAAATTAGGTTTTTCGTTTCTTAAACATTTATAGAGAATTTTATAGAAAGTCTAATTTGCATGTTATTTAGTTTTACAAGTAATTTCATTGTACATCACGTCATTTGAATATGCAAATATTGTTTTTTTTTGTAATTAACACTTCAGTTAAATGATCACTGACTTTTAAAATGCATTTATTATTTTCTCTGTCTTGTATCATTGTGAATTGAATATCGTTGTGTTGGACACAATGGTGACATTTACTGTGATGTTATATTTTTTTGTCAGAGTGATGGATTCATTAAGAAAAATCAACAGACTAACTAAAACTTTTGTTATCTGCAGTGTTACTCTCATATTTCAGCATCACCACTGCAATAATTGTGTCACTTCAGGCTGCCATTCGTCATACAGAAAATGATGAATGCCTTGTTATGGACTGCTACTCTTCAGTTATGAATCATGAGTTGAGGTTAATAGAGTTAAGAGTTCTTATCCTCCTTTCCTCTGAGTCCCCACTCTTCTGTGACATTAAAATGTTTTTGCGCTCCATTTGCCTGTGTGCAGGGCAGGCAGAACAGACTTCATCTGTCACAGAGAGACACCGCAGAGAAATCAGAATGTAAAACACTAATTAGCCCTGATCCTGACGAGGGTTCATTACCGAGTCAGCATGAGACTCCACGCTCCCAAGGTTCTTATTGGTTGGCAAGTTTGGAGCAAAAGACGCAGCATTTCAGATTCAGCCGTTGGGTGTGGCAGTGCAGTAGAGGATCAAGTTGTGCAACGGCTACTGTATATAGTGTGTTTATGTAGTGTACAGGTGGCTTGTTTGCTTATGCATGAGTGCATGTATGCAAATGAAGGAGTGGTTGGTGAGGGGCCGTTGTGGCCGCCGTGCAGATGAGTGAGAGCCTCCATCTGCAGTATGAATATATCTTATTCTCTGTTGAAAGGCAGAGCACCCTGATGGGTTGTTTCAACCAGATTGTGGAGCAAGTGCTCAGTCTCTTCCACTGTGCTGTAAAGAGAATAAATAGTCTCTGGCTTGTCCACTTTAGCTGTAGGGGAGGGACTGCAATGAACAAGGTGACATATTGTGTGCTTGTATTCATAATAGTACATATTCGTACGTGTGTTGAAAGTGTACAAAGGAAATCTCAGTGTGTATTTGTTCAAATCCAAATGTATTTTTTACATAAACTTGCAACATGTGCCACTAATTTTATCCATTTGAATGTACGTGTCCTTATATTTAAGGAGAGTTTTCTCTATACCTCGTGAGCCTTCCTTGCTTATGCTTGGCTATACTCTTCACCAAAAAAAACAGAAATCTGATCTCTTAGAGTTTACAGCCCGACCGATATATTGGCCGATATTAGCCATTTTCCGATATATCGGTCTCAGCATTTATAACAGCCGATAAATGGATAAATGTAAAAAGAAAAGAAGAGATGGGAGGAAAACCATTCAACCATGTTATGATAGTTTGTCCACCAGAGGGCACTCTGCAGCTTCCCTGTTGGCAACACGTATTTGGAACGCCACAAACACAACGACCAGCTGATCCCAGCAGAGTCGGGCAGAGCGTAAACGAATAATCCACAATTTGTTGTGACAAAAAAAAAGATTATTTTTAAACTACTTTGTCATATTATCTTAGTAAGGACTCATAAATAACTGCACATAACAAATAGTAAGGAAATCTGTTGATGAAATTGGCTGATTAGATTTTTAAATCACCAAATATCAGATATTACATATGTCCTCAAACTGACACAATCTCAGTTGTCATCAAGGTGTAAATGACATATTCAGAAGGTAAAAACACTTCACATTGTGTAAAAAACAAAACAAAACAAAAAAAAAAAGAGATCATTTTAAAATTAAAAAATAATGAAATGTTGTGGCTTCTTTCATCAGCAAAAAGATTGACGTGAAGAGATAATTTGAATGAAATGTCAGAGATGACGTATCTCTTTGTTGACTTGTCAGCTTTTGTTATGTTCTCCTCACAAATGATCAGACTCGCAGCATGAGAGTGACAGTCAGTCTACCCTGAGAGCAGACATGCAAGCCGAGCTACAGCACGACGTTAACTCAGGCAGTCTTCTCAGTAAAAGTGAAGCGTCTCTTCAGCAAAAATCAGTCAGATGAACCTTAAAAATCACTGCATGCAAATTCAGTTTTCACTGTGCTAATTTAGGCCAGACTGTGCTCTCATGATGATATACAGTATTTAACAGAGACACAAGCTGCTCTGTACCACTAGTTCACATTTTACTAATCGTCATTTCACATGGAAAAGTACCACAAAGCCACATTCAGAAAAAATAGCTTTCATAACTAAAGATGGGCAGAAAAAAAAAATGCCAAAGAATTCTTCGTTAATTACAATCAAGGCTGCTATTCATCTGCAGTGTCACATAACATCATACACTTGGAAAGCATGAACACAAAATTTCCTGCCAAGGTAAGAACCTTTTTTTTATTTTGTATTAGGTAAGCAGAAGTGGGTGTGGCTTAGTTGAAAACAAGGGTGATGTCAGGAACTTCAGTGCACCAGTAAAAAAATAAATTACCTTTTAGTTAAAACTATTTGGTAAATTGTGAGGCGGTTTCTTTATACTTTCAGTGATCAGACTTTAGCTACACACTTCTGGTAAAGCAGAATATTAAACTCATTTTTTATTACTCACCAGCACCAGTAGTTAGATACTCACCATAAAAAACAAAGCCCGTGCCACCATCTGCTAAGCTGTGATGCTACTCGGCTACATGTGCTGCAGACACTGAAGAGTGCGGACAAGAGCGTGACTGAGGGAGCAACTTAAATCTACTACTACTGCTACTTTAAAAAAGGAATATTTTCCTGCTTACCTCTGGTGGTATCTTGCATGACAGCTATTTTGCAGATAAATTAACTACTTTCCCGTTGAAAATCTAGCAAGAGCAGGATGTGTGGATTATCTTATTATATACAGTAGTATAGTAGTGTGGCACAGAGGTGCAGTGGTGAGCACTGTCACCTCAAAGCAAGAAGGATTCTGAGTTTGACCAGAGCCTGTGTGTGTGGTTTGCATATTCTCCTCGTCTGCTGTTCTCCTCCAACAGTAGAAAAGACATTCATGTTAGTATAACTGGTGATCCTAAGATGATCCTAAGTGTGAATGTGAGCAGGAATGGTTGTCTCTCTGTGTTAGCCCTGCGAAGGACTGGTGACCTGTCCAGGGTGAACCCTGCTTCTCGCCCACTGTCGTCCTAGTAGGATAGACAGCTATAGATAGATAGACAGTTAACTATTCATCCATCCATAACTGGATGGATGGATACTTATACAGGCACTTATGTGCCTGTATACATGAACTGCTGCTTTCTTTCAGCATATATCTCAAATACTAATACTACTTATGTATTTGCACCACATTGCCTCATTTTGGGAATGACATTTATTCTGTAGCATGGGTATACTCTGATCCCAGCTGCCTTCCAGTTCTCTCCGCACTCTTGTTCATTTGCCCATGAAACAAACACAGCAATAACTGCGCCACCATGTGTCTCAGATAAGGACTCCTCCTGAATGGGAAAAAAAAAATACAAAGGAACATCTTGACAAATGCAGCAAACCAAAGCGAAGTGAAGCTGTGAAGTGGCTGTGCTCAGTGGCTTCTCAAAGCCAACAATGAGTCATACATTCAAAAAGTTTTGCGTCACTTACAGCACATCAGTGAGATGGCTCCCACTCAGCGAACATGCATCCCTCTTGTCATTTTGGAATATCTCAGTGGTGATCCAGAAGGTCAGCAGCAAACGCTGAACGCTCGTGTCAAATCAAATTATGGCTTGAGGAGAAACATGATTAAACTGCAATTTGACTTTGAGTGTTTATTTCTCTTAAGGCCCAGAGACAGTGCCCCCTTCAGAAAACAGAAGAAAAGATTGACAGAACAGGGACTGGAAGCCTTTCTACATTGTCATTTATATTTGAGTGGAGAGAGATTTCACCCTTTTTTGAAATTCACTAAATCTGTTTCCATGTGCATAATGCATGGAATTTTTTTTTTTAGTTCAGTGGTTTGGCTTCAATAGGCTTTCAGAAGCATCAAAACATAGAGGGAGAAGAGGTCACATGCAGTAGCGGGGAAAGTGACACCACGTTACCCTGAGCTGGGCTCAAAAATGTGATTCTAGGAATAGTAGATACACTGGTAGCACTACTATTACACATCCCTTTTATTTTTTTTTTTCCTTCGTTATTGTTTTTTTTCTCCCATACTTCTTTTTCTCTGCTGTTAATTCCCTCACTTTTCCCTCTCTCACATCTCCTCTCCCTGTGACTAAAGGCAGCCCACTCCTCTGCAGTGGCTGCCTGCCTCCCTGATTTGCTCGCTGCTCAGGGAGGATTTGCATAGGCTGGCCCACTTGCCACTTCTCCCCTCCTCCTTCCCCTCCCCTCCCCTCCCTCCCTTCCTCCGTCCCATCATCTTCGCTTAGTTTCACCTGAGCCCGCTCCCATCCTCTCTTTCTCTTTCCGCCATTCTCTCGTTCTCCTGCACACACACACACACATACACACACACCCTCCACCCCCACCCCCACAACCTTTCCTCCTTCCTCGCTCTCCTCCACTCCTCTATCTCGCTCCCTCCCACCAGTTTTTCATTTTCTCATCCTCTTCTTTCTCGGTGGCTTTTCTCTCTCTTTATCTGTCTGCAAATCTGTCTCTTTCTCTTGTGGAGTGATACAAAGAGCTATCAGTCTGGGTCTCCCTGGGTTAACAAGCCAGACCACTTCACTTCTCCAGAGACATAAAAAAAAAAAAAGAAAAGAAGAAAGAGCTGGAGAAAGAGGGGGAAAAAAAGTCAGACAAATATTGGATCGAAACTTAAGGATGGAAATAAAGAACAAGTGGAGATCTTCACCTTTCGTTGATGCTCTGTAAATGAACAGTGAGGAAGAAGGGAGTGTGTTACGGCTGAGACGATAGAGAGACAGAGAGCTGACAGTTTGTCCGTGCCGGAGTGTGTGGAGCTCCTCATCTTTCTGTCGTTCCCTCCCATCATCTCTCCCTCCTCCTCGGTCTTGTAGCTGAGGCTGTGTATTATCTGTGGCTTGACAGAGCGGGGCTGTGCACAGCAGAACGAAGCGGAGCGAGCGGGCTGAAGGCTGCAGCGCAGGTTGTTCCCCCTCCTGTCACTCACTCTACACCCGCAGGTGAGGAAGGGCGCGCGGGGACAAATTCCAGGTGTCTCCCACGAATGAGTGCGTGCACAGTCTTGATAGTTGCTCCTGCACACACACACATGCAGGCTACCTGGTCATCAAAGGAGCAGCCACAGGGTGATCCTGCCGAGAAAAGAAAGTAAATACATATTGGATTCTGGTTCAAAGAGCCAGCAAGAAAACGAAGAACAGCGGGATATCTGCTGCCTTCCAACCAGTGGAGTCCAAGAGACAAGCCTAAGCTGCATTTTGTTTGGAGGGAAGTGCTGGATCCTACGTTAACAGGGAGCTTGTGTTGATTTCTCTCTGCTATGGAGTTTGCTGCTGTATTCTGGCTACAGGAAGGTCACTTTTTCTGAGATCCGTGCACATCTCATTTATTCTCTTTCAAATATCCAGTGGGGGGGTGGGGGGCGTGAGCCATGCTCCCCAAAGGAAAGCCCCAGGAGGGCCAGCTGATCTGGATGTTGCTTCTGCCAGTGGGATGGATGCTGCTGGGTTCTGCTTGGGGCTCCTCGTCCTCATCTTCAGACCTCCATCTCCTATCCCCTACCTCTGGAGCCCCCCTGCCCCCTGCACTGCCCCGACCCGATCACCCGCAGGGCCCTCAGGGGCCCAGGCACCACCAGCCACCTGTGTCCATATACCGCTCCCCGGCCTCCCTACGAGCTGGCCATGGTGAGTCCTGTCACCATCTTTTGCCTCTTGCTTCTATCTCCCTCTCTTCACTGGCTCTCCTTCTTGCTGTCCATTTATCATTATGAATGATCAGAGTGAGAAGGAGCCATCTGTACCCACCTCTCTATCATTTTTTTCTCTATATAACTAGCTCACTTCCTCCCTCCCACTGTGCCTCCGTTATTGTCTTTCTTCCTCGCTCTCCCTCTCACTCATCCTTCCACCAGAGCTAACGATAGTTGACAGCAGCTCTGCATCATGGAGCTGTATATCGTCTATGAAATTATAGGTTTAATTGTCAGTGAAAGGCACTGACAAGCAAAACACCCACAGTGACTCTATCAACTGAGGAGCAAGCAGCGACTCTGTCTTACCATGATCCCTCCTGGATTAACACTCTGGTAATTGATGATTGATAGAGAGTAAAAAGCTTTAAGATGGTTCTCCTCATGATTAAATGCGTGGTATCCGTCCCCTGTTTACCATTGGGCTTAACCTCAGACCTGTTAGGATTCTGTTAGCTTTTTTTAAAGTTGAGTTAAAATTTAACAACCTTTAAAAACCAACTCATATTGGATTTCATGCATCTGTTACCTCTTGTAACAGCAACATGAGCGTTTCTTCTCTGCAAGTGAATGCACACACCCAGGAGGGAAAAGCACTGGTGGTCAAAAATGCCTTTTCAATATTGACTTTTGTTTTATAGGTATTTAATGTGATCTCTTTGCACCATTAGCTGCAAACCAGACATCAGTTAGAGGATATTTAGTTTCTCTAATAGTACAAGGTGCTTACTGTATTGCCATGTCGTCATTCATTTGAAGAATTTATACATCTCACTGGATTTGTTCTCTGTTGCAAGAGCCTGGGTTTCAGTGAGAGGCTGTAAATAAAAAGTAGACAGTTATCATATGTGTAAAAGCATGCCATAAATAAGTGATGAGTTTTAACTATGTTGACATCAGTAACAAATGTCAGTAGGTATTTTTCATATTAGAGTCAGATTTTAAAATGTAATCTTTTAAATATGATTGCATGGTCTTCATCACTCAGAGGTCTGCTATGATAGATAATTTTAGCTTGTCAGGTTGTTATTGTGATGAGAAGTGACAGCCAAATGGTTTATAACAAAAGTGAATTATCAACAAAATCTGCCTGTAGACCATGGGTTTACATAGGAGCTGTTTCAGTAATGCTTGGTTGTGATGTTTAAATTGCATACCAGTGACGAAGATCCGAAAGATGCCTGGCGAACAAAATCAGCAGGCCGAATTCAACAAAGGCCTGAGCTTTATTTTGCACTTGCAGCGTTTGGGATATCCAGTCCGTACCCTTGTGTCACACTAGATCAATCAATCCCTGCACGCGGATCAAATCTATTTAAAAAATAAATTTGAGCCAGGTCTGTGCTTGACTCCTTTTAACACATCGAGGGCTCATTTTTAGCACGTTGAGGACTATTGGAGCAAATGAGCCTGACAGACCGAGAGGGCTGGAGAGAGAGGATCTGCATTACTAATGTGGAATGTGCAAACCATACAAAGTGCAAGTCTGGGAAGGGACTGGGTGGCAGCCATTTAAAAAACTGTAGTAATGATGATGCATTAGAGAATGAGTTGGCAGTGATATTAATTTTTATTTTACTTTACATTTATAATCCCCACATAGGTGATGTTTGAGAAAACTGCTGTAGGTCACATGTCTGTTTTTACATCTTTTTTGAGCTGCACACTATTTCTATTTCATTTATGTACGATTTGTGTTCTAACCTTTAAATCTAGTTGGGTGATAAGGACCCCATCTAAATTATATCTACATGTGATAAGCACTTTAAATCCACAGTTATCCACCATATTTCTATATGCCTCCGTTACAGAATTATATAACTGTATATGAGTTGGTTCAGATTGGTTCTGGTTGACTTTTGTGTAAATTTGCATGCAGAATGTGGTGACTCAGTATAGAGCGTGATAAGAGAGAGGATAAAATCAAGAGATTAGCAGACTTGCTTGTGTGTATATGTGGATATGTGTGCACGCGCTGCCTATTTACAATTCAGCAGCAACAGACTGACCCTGGTTTTGGCGTGATTGTAATTACAGATTCTGAGGTAGACCTTGGAAGAAACCATACAGACACAACAGATACATACTAATGCTCACTTAAATTAACATATGTACAGTATGTGAATGCATGCTTCTTTGCATGGATACTTGATTCATGTGTACGCATACTTTATCTGTACAGTACATTAATTCTTACACTCTCTGCATATACTATGTAAACGCTTAATTAGAGGCAGTAACTCGGAATGATCCTCTCTGTTAGGGCAAAACACAGCCGCAATATTAATAAATAAGTACGTTTGCTCAGGCCATTATATGCATGAAAATCCAGTAACAAATTATTTTTTTTGTTGTATTATTTATATATATATATATATACATATATATATATATGTGTGTGTGTGTGTGTTTTTTTTTTTTTTTTTTCTTTTTTTTTTTTTTTTTGGAGAAAGTCCATGGGTTTTAGTGCATGTGAGCAGGTTTGTGTGTGTGGAGAGTTTTGGATAAGTAGATACTGTCATGGTCCGGGGTCTTTTGATCCTGCGCTTTGAGTTCTAGTTTGGTTTATTGGTTATTTGTTCTGGTCATCTTGAGTTTTGCATTATAGTTTTAGTTTCCCCGCCTTTTGCAGTCTGATTTCTGGTTATGATCATTGTGTATATGTTCTGCTTAGTCTGTTCTTGGTTCTTTGCCCTTTAGTGTCTTGTCTTCTAGCTTATATCCTCTGTTTTGTTTTCCATGATTTTCTTCTCAGTTTTAGTTCTGCCTCTTTTCGTAATTTGTAGTTATAGTTTTGTTTATAGGTTATTCCATGAGTTTTGGTTTTCCTGCCCTCCTGTGTTCTATGTGGCTGTCAAGTCTCCGTCTCTGTGTTCCATGTTTAGTAACTTCCTGTTTTACTTTGAAAATCTCTCATCTCTTGTGCTTTGTATTTAGTTTTGCTTCCTTGTCTGATCATCTTTAATTAGTTCCAGCTGTGCCCTGTTGTCCCCACCTGTCTCCACTTCCCTTGATTGCCCTTCTGTGTGTATTCAGTCTGCGTTTTGTCAGAGTGTCTATTTTTTTTTTTTTTTTTTTTTTTAATTTTTTTTTTTCCCTTTTTTTTTTTTTTTTTTTTTTTTTTTTTTTTTTTCCTTTTTTTCTTTTTTTTTTTTTTTTTTTTTTTTTTTTTTTTTTTTACCTGGATTTCATGTTAAGTGATGTGAAAATGGTTTATTGTGGTGTCTCAAGTTAAGACAGAACACACGTCACTAATCTGAAATTCCCTGTATGCTTGTCAGTGGTGGATTTAGGCAATTCTGAACTTGTCAAACTGGAAAAGTCACCTCAAAGTCACCGTGTTGTATGTTTCAGTTATTTTCGCTCAGGTGATCATCAGTCACAGGTAATAGACAGAACTTAAAATATATAGATAGATAGATGGATAAAATATGCTATGTATGTGTGTGTATATTTGAAAAAAACACTTGATCTGGTAGATCAGGCTATATGGACATTAATCTGTATAAGTACAGAATAACATGGTCTTTACTATAGGTTGTGATGATATAATGGATGTATTTGCATGTATGTTGTCAGTTTTTTGAGGGCAGCTTCTTTTTACTAGGGTGATTGGCTTTCTTTAAGGCCCCAGTCCCGATCCAGCCTTTTCCGGTTCCGATACTGAGTACCGATCCAGTACCAGTGTTAAATTGATAATCTGTATGTTGTGAAGAAGAGACTGGGAATCATTCTTTAATTGTTGAGGAAACATCGAGTTCAACAGCTTTCATAACTTTTTAAAATAAAATATAACAAATAAATACATCCAAGAATATCAAATTACTGAGTATTTGGTATCTATTTGTGAAATAATACATGAAAACTGGCCCAGGATAAATACAGGGGGAAAAAAAATAATGTACTCGTGGTATTCATCTAAATTAAAGTGAGAGTCATTAGGCCGCAAACTGAAACTTCTTTTTCCTCCTCGCACACAGCTGTGTAGCTGACAGGAGACAGCTGAAGTGAAATCATATTTAATGGCATTGGCAACAACACGTTATGTTACCATAAATATAATAAAAGCTTACCAACAAGTGTTGCACCAAACCAACGACCTTCTAGCTTCTTGAAAAAGGTCTGACCGAGTTAAAGTAAACAAGCGAGTGAGAAAGCGAGACCCTGACCGATGGACAGACGTTGGGTCTTTTCATTCATGTCACCTCACTTTGACCACAGTTTGCAGTTATGTAAAAAAGGTTGTGCAGACATACAAATAGAAGCTGTTTGTGTACCAGCTGCGAAATACTTCCAAAGTGCTTCCTCCATGCTACGTTGGCTCTGCCGCTAGCTGCTGCTGTCGCCTGGTGAAGTAAACACAGAACATCACAGAACTGAACTGAATGGATTGGACCATGGATCTGGTCATTGTCACCAATATCCAATCCAGGTTTCTGAGTCAGTATTGGACCGATATCTGATCCAAATATCAGATCGCCGCATCCCTACTTTTTACTAAACCTAGTAAAGTTCACGAAAGCCATTTCAGCGCTCAGAGGTTACAAACCAAAACTGATAATTGCTGATTAATATCTTTTAATAAAATAACTGAAATATTATTTAGTATAAAATGTTGAAAAAGGAAATTGAGGCCAGGTAAGCATATTATCTAACAACATTAATAATATTTCAGTTATTTGACTATTTTGCATTTTAAGCATGAGAATGCACCATAACTTTTAGTCTTCATTAGATCAGGCTTTCTCATTTGAGCAGGCATAGGTTCAGCTAAGCCTACAACTTCCTCATCATCCTTTTTGAGGAACCAGCACTTAAATTCGATCTCCCCTCTCTGTCTCCCTGCAGGCATTCATGGAGGATGTCAAGTCTCGTGGGCCGTTTATCTACTCTGTCTTGGAGTCTGCCCAGGCCTTTCTGGCTCAGCACCCCTTCCAGGAGCCAGAGGAGACCCTGACCGATGGAAAAGGTCTGCTCCCTCCATACACTGTGCCAACTGCTGCTCCAGCCAAAATGTCATACTTGTACTCCCCCTCAGTTGAGTTCCTTTGGTAGGACCCATGCAGGTGAAACGTTCCATTAGTAGTTATTAGCAGTGATCCGTCCTCTCATGTCACACTGAGTTTAGGGAAAATGTGTGGGTCGGGACCAATTAGCTCTAGTTCACCACCTCTAAAGTACCATCTGCTCAGATCAATAATACAGCATGCTCCTCTGGTTCTCCACGGTCACGTCCTCTTTGTAGTGTTTGGCTCTCACCTCTGGCTGCTCATTGAGGGAATACTGTAGCAATCAACCTTACTGTGTTCCCCACCCTGATTTGCCCCCTGCCCTTCTCTTTCCCTCTTTCTATTCATCAAGTTGGTATACCATCCTTCTCAAATCATTACTCTTCTCTTGGCTGACTTCTAACCCCGGTTCTTCTCTTCGCCCTGTTATTTCTCTGTCTGCATCACTTTATTACTTTCTCCTTTGCACCTTTATGCTTTTACCTCTGCATGACCCCATCAAACCTCTTCCATCTTCCACAGAGGTGTCTCCACGCCGGCGGATCTTGAATGTGAGCCGCTCTGTATGGAAGCAGGCAAATGTAGCCAGTGACCTGTGGGAAAAACTGACAGCACGTTGTGTGGACCGCCACAGGTCAGACTCTTTTATTTTTAATAAATATATCTTGCTATATATATAAGGTGTGGTTTCTGAAGCTGTGAAAAGTAATTGTACTCAGGTTCTTTACTACAATTTATCACTATTATTTAAGTTTGAGTTTGAGGTTCTTATACTTCAGTATTCTCACTGGATGCCACCTTATAATTGTAGTCCACCAAAATTCAGGGTAAAATATACTTCACATTTATCTGACAGCTTGTAGCATTTCAGATATCTAGGAGTTGTTAGAAGTTCCACGAATGATGCATTTACCCTCTGAGCTTAGTTCTGTTTAAACAATTGATTGAGAGATAGAGGGGGTTAATCTTTACCAGATACAGCAGTAAAAGGCTGCTTACACATTGCATCTGCATTAACAGTTTAATCAATGTATCAGCTATAATGTTGCTCACACTGGCCAGTTTTCACATTTTGCTGATTATTCTTATGTACTTTTACTCAAGTAGGCTGTTGATTTACTGGGTTAGTGTTTGTCCTTTCTCTTAAGTAAAGGGCTTGATTACTTATTCCACCCCTGAGATTCTGTACTCTATGTCTGTCTTAATTTATAATCAAGCTGAGTACAAGAAGAGGATTTTTAGGCAGATCTCTGTTCAGAATAACAGCATTTTTGTCCTCTGAAGGCCTTGCCAATACAATTTTTAGTGATTTGTTTTTTTGAAATCAAACTAATGATGATAAAGGATCAGTCAATTAAGCAAATTCTCCAGTCTGTGTGCTCATAAAACTATTAGAAAACTCACTACTCACCACTTTATTATATTAAAGTTTTACTTTTGTCATGAATGATGACCCGGCTTATGATTGAATATAATATGATAGATATGGTATGTGTTTCTTCTTTTTGTTTTTGTGTCAGTACAGGACAATCTGTAGTCTATAATTTAACAAGACAGACAAATTGTGAGAGAATTAAAAGATGTGATGGAAAAAGAAATACATATTTGTCATAATTACAATTTTTCAGAATTGCTTAGACAGAATTGTTGAAACCTTCTACCCTTTTTTTCAAAACTGTAATCACAAAACCCAGTTTTCAAACTACATTCACAAAACCTCTGACTCTTCTGAGAAAACCAAATATCAAATGAAGAATGTTTTATGAAAAAACAAAATCCAGGAAAACTAGATAGATATTATGTAGTACACTATTAAGGCACTCTGTCTTCAGGTATCTGTGCTCAAAACCACACAGTGTCTTCAGATCATACACACAGTCTTTAAAAATAGTACTGAGCATTCATTACAGCACAATGTCACAATGTTCAGGGCATGTAGCTCCAAAAAAAATTAAAATCATAAAAAACAAAAATTACAAAAATATACATGGACTATACTGTAAATATCCATGATGGTTGAAGATTAGTTTGTACTCTTTGTCCTGCTTCCTCCATGCCTATGTAGGAAAAATATTTGTTTCATATATATATATATTTATTCTGTAAGACTTCCTTTCTGTCCTCTTCCACATCTTTTCTCATGCAACAGAATTATACAAGAAGAACTGAATATATCATTAAACATTATAGTGTGTTGCATGAGAAAAATGTGAATGTGGCCACTTTTACAAGTAAATCATAGTATGAGCCTATAAGTCTATACTCACCGGCCACTTCATTAGGTTCACCTGTTCAACTGCTTAACGCAAATCAGCCAATCACATGGCAGCAACTCAGTGCATGTGACGTGCTGAAGTTCAAACCGAGCAACAGAATGGGGAAGAAAGGTGATTTCAGTGACTTTGAATGTGGTATGGTTGTTGGTGCCAGACTGAGTATTTCAGAAACTGCTGACCTACTGGGATTTTCCCACGCAACCATCTCTGGGGTTACAGAGAATGGTCTGAAATAGAGAAAATAGTTTGTTGATAGCAGAGGTCAAAGGAAAATGGCCAGACTGCTTCAAGCTGATAGGAAGACAACAGTAACTCAAATAACTACTCGTTGCAACCAAGGTATGCAGAAGAGCATCTCTGAGCATCTCCGAGCGCACAACACACCAGGCCTTGAAGATGATGGACTACAGCAGCAGAAGACCACAGTGCCACTTCTGTCAGCTAAGAACCGGAAACTGAGGCTACAATTTGCAGAGTTTCACCAAAATTGGACAATAGAAGAATGGTCTGATGAGTCTGAATTTCTACTGTGACATTTGGTAGGGTCAGAATTTGGTGTAAACTACATGAAACCATGGATCCATCCTGCCTTGTATCAACAGTTCAGGCTGGTGGTGGTGTAATGGTGTGGGGGATATTTTCCTGGCACACTTTGCGCCCCCTGAGTATTGTTTCTGACCATGTCCATCCCTTTACGACCACAGTGTACCCATCTTCTGGCATTACAAAGTTACACCCAACACTGGTAACTAATAAAGTGGCCTGTGACTGTAACCTTGTATAGATGTAGACATATAAGACATAAACATGGGAAACGGAAAATTCTTTTACTTTTTCTATAATTTTTTTCATATGGGTTGTCATACAATATGGTCTATCACAATTACTCAACTTTCTTTTGAAATTACTGTTCTTCTTTTCCTCTTCCTCTACCAGTTCCTACACACTTTTCCTCCTCTGCCTCTCAGAAGGTTTCCAACCATTGTTGGTAGCAACTTTCAGCTCACCCTTGCTGACTGTGCACTCTGAACTGAGATACGGGTTAAACTACATCATTAGCAATAAGAGTAAATATTTCTGAGTCATTGTGTTTAAGAAATGAAGTGTGTGCTGTAGTTGTGCTTAACTCGTTTCATCTGTGATTGCCATTATGCGTTTATATTTTAGTGAGTGAGGATGTGTTTAGAGTTTTGCAATAAGAGTTAACAAGCTCTGTAAATTGTGTTGAACTAGGTAAAAATTGAAATGAAAAAGGTTTTTACTTAAAGAACGATTAATTCAGTAAATGTATTTCACTGTGCATTTGGTTTAGAGAATGGGATTTTGTTATAATTTTGTAATAAAAATGTAATTTCTTTGAAAAATAAATCATACAAAAGCAAAATGCCTGTGTTTTTTTAGGGCTATAAAACCAAGTGTTTTTTCATCTTGTGACTGTATGTGTGTGTGTGCTGATCCATAGCAGGTTTATGTAGCAATATATTTCACATAATACAATTACCATAACCTGATTACAAAATGTGGCAGCTATAATCCATTACAGAAACAATTAGGAAAGCACATTTATCAAGGTTTGAAGTCATGAAAATTCAGAGCTCACTTTTCAGAGTATTGAAACTTATTTTCATGAAAAAGGCATCCTGAACTGGTGGAATGAAATACCTATTTATGTGCACCGCCTTACTGAAATGACAGCCTGTAAATTTGGATAAATGGTGTATTCCACTGCATGCTCTATGGATTTTGATTGATTTATTTCCTCAAATTGATTCCAAATTTTAATGGATCAGGTAGTTAACTTTAATGAGTTGCATTTTCTACAAAACCTCCAGACACATGGAGAGGACATTGGAGCGTCTTCTTCAGATCCAGGCAGCAATGGAGGAGCTTGCAGGGGCCTTGGAGCAAGCAGAGGGGGTGAGGGATGCCTGGGAGCCTGTTGGAGACCTCTTCATTGACTCTCTGCAGGACCACATAGACGCTACCAAGGTGCCACTCTGCAGTACACTCCAGGCTCTGTTATTCTCTTATCTCTCTCTCACACACACACTTCTATGTGCGGACACAATATCATAAACCCTGATATAAATTGGGTTTACCTGCAGAGTAACCTAATTGTCTCCTTTGAGATTATCGCCTCTGGCTATTCCTGAAAAAACTCACATTGTAACACTGCGACATGTCACAAACAAACATAAAAAAGTGACATCCAGCTTTTTTTCTATTTTTTTTAATCATAAAAAACAGCAATGATGTGATACTCATGAATAAATGAGTGATCTGTATCAAGCTGTGTTGCTTTTAAAATGTTTGTTTTGGGTGCCTGTGTACACATCCCTGTCAGAGTGGCTGTGATCTGACAGATGATGACAAGGACGTGGCACTTCAAAATGACGCTGCGATGTGGCAGAGGTTACAAATCTCAGTTGAATAGATGTTGTTAAACAAATGGCAGGTCATTGGTTTAGTCATTATGGAGTACTGAGTTCTGCTGCTGCCTGTAATTGCGTGGAGCTATTCATTAGAAGCGAGGGCACTTCACAATAATCATGTCACTGTTTGGACTCCTGTCACAGCCAGCACATGTTCAACTCAGTCTTTAGGGCAGGCTTGTCACTTGGCCTCATCTGTACTCCTTTACTCCCTTGCGCTTACACACGGATGCATGCACATACAAAAGCAGACACATGGATGCACACAGGACACGATTATAAAGGTACACTAGGCACTTTTGCGTAAACACATACAGTAGATCTGCAGCTAAATGTTATTTTCAGCACCAATAAATGATGCACTGATTGAATTGAATTGTAAACAGTAAATTGTAAGACCTTCCCCAAATCCCAAAGTGACATCATTAAAAGTCTTTTTTTTTTTAATCTGATCAACAGTCAATCAAAATATAACCATCAAAATATTATTATCATATAACTATACTATATAACTATATCCTTGGAAGAAAAAACAATACTTAAATAATTATTAATTATCAAAATAATAAGATTAAATAGTTTTCTAATGTTTCTCAAATGCTAGCATTGATTCCTGTGGTTTTTATTAACTCTGGTGTTATAATATTTAGAGAGATTCTGGGATTCGTTTCCTGCCACCAAAAGAAGCCAGTGAGTGTAGTTTACATCTAGATTGCATAAAGAGCTTCCTTGCTGTTATGAATAGTATCGTAGTAAACATGAAACCTTAGGCCTCAGTCACAGGCATAGAGACCAGTCGGTGACCTCCTGGCAACCTCCGGTCGCTAGTTTTGCCTTACCACGGCAATCAACACGTTTCAAAAGGTGCAACTTTTGCTTCCATGCTAACTACGGCCAACCGTGGCAACCTGCTATCAACCAAAGCAATTGCAAGGAGGTTTTTGGTGCAGCACTGTATATCTCTCTGCAACCAATTTCACCTAGCGGGTGCCAGCAACCTCCTGCAACCACTCGCCCACCGGTCAGGAATTATGCATTTTCCCTAGCAACCAGAGATTGCCAGGGAGTCACTGAATGGTCTCTAGGCCTTCATGACTGGGGCTTTAGCAATCTGTTTCACCGACAGCCAGCAACCTCCTACAACTACTCGCCAACCGGTCGGGGAATACACATTTTTCCCTAGCAACCGGTCATTGCCAGAAGGTCACCAACTGGTCTCTAGGTCTGTGTGACTGGGGCCTTAATTTGACTTCAGCAACATTTGTATTTTCACATTGTTTTAATGTGCTTAAGTTTAATTTTTTTATGTGAACTCACATCCTGTCCTTCAAAGGGTCTGTTAGGATGAAATCCAGAGAAATAATCCCTAATAGACAAGTGACTTCCAGTATTCCCTGGGCCGACTTTGTTGACACCGCTGTGCAGCCACAGCTTACTAGTGGTGAATCCTGGATTGTCGCTTTCACTCCCAGTATGTTATCTCTCTCCTCTGTATTTTCAAATAAAGACATCAGAAGTACATAACTTAGGAAAACTTACTACAATTGTTTCCTCTTTACTTTGTCTTTGTTAGTAATTTTCACATATAGACTGAGTTCAGCTTAGATGTGGCACTGTGAAGTTTGTAAGAATCTAATGCAATCTAAAGCAAAAGTTTGCACACACAAAATAATAAACACCAAAGATATACATCCAACGATGGAAAATACATGGGACACTGGCATCAGCATGCATAAATAAACTGCTGACACCCTCACATTCCATCTTAGTTATTATGCATTCTGTATTCATTTTATAAATTTTCTGGTTTCCCTCATTTACACACTGGCGCTGGTTTAATATCAATATTGAACATTCTTTGCCTCTGATTTTAGGACATTAAAACATGGCTGTGGCCAAATGGTTTCTAAAACAGAGCTGAAAGCTGTAAGAGATCAAGTTTCCATTGATTTTTCTTATTTATTTAATTTAAATGTGGTTGGTCCAGACTGGATGATACTGGATTGCTCTCCGATTCCATCTATGTCTGATGTTATTCAGTATTTATTATATTTTGGATTTAATTCTGTTTTTCCACTGCTCTGGTTTCCATTCGCCTCCCTCTGGTCTTCTGTTTGTCTTGTTCTCGCTCATCTTCCTCCAGTTATTTAAGGAGGAGCTGACCCAGGTGAAGGAGGGCATGAAGCACATCAATGATCTAGCCCACCAGCTGGCAATCTCCGATGTCCATTTATCGATGGAGAATGCCCGCGCCCTGGAGCATCTCAACAGCAGATGGAAAGTGCTTCAGGTAGAGTTCACTACTGGGTCCATGGTGCCTGTTTGACTCTGTCAGCAGCAGGTTATGCAGCAGTCAAATTCAAAGAGGACATAAGAGAGTGATTCCACGTGTAATGTTTGGGCTTTTAATGGTGTCTACACTTCTGCCTTCCAACTGTTTTATGTTTTACACATCTTTTGAGCTTGTGAAGAACAGTGGTGTGTTTTAAGAGATGGATGAAGGGCCATATGCTTGATGAGGAGTTTTGATACCGTTTAAGAGGGGGATCAGAGGATATTTGCAGGCTAAAAGATCAATGATGTATCTTGCACTTAACTTACAGAACTATTAAAGCCACTGGATCATCACAGCATTACAAGCTTGGCATTTTTAAAGAAACAATTTAACATTTTGGAAAAAATGCTTTTTTGGTTTATTTCTGTGAATCAGAGAAGATATATTAAATTAGATAACATTCATGAACAGGCAGTTACTCTGCTTTGTGCAAAGACTGAATGCAGATATACGGCTATTTGTTTAGTTTTAAAAAAAAAGGCCAATAACCAGCAACATACAAAGTATCATTCTACATTACTGTTTGTGTACGAATTAAATACAAAAGATGTCTTCAAATTATTAAGCTTGTTGAATATGTTGGTAAGTGTATTTTGAGCTTTGGAGGCAGTCTGGCTAGCTGTTTTCACTGTCTGTATGCAAAGCTATGGCTTAACCCACATAAATGTCAGAGAAAAATGAAAATAAGCACATTTTACACTAAAATGTACAGTACTTATTGAATGTGTTAAATTCATCTCCAATGTACTTTAGTTTTCCAGTTATCCCCCCCCCCACACACACACACACACACATACAATAAAAATCAGTTGTGGTGTGTATTGTGTAAAGTGAGCTGAATGAGTGTTGGAGTTGCGTTCAAAGCATAGCAACGTTGTCAAAAATGTATCAAATCCCTCCAGCCTTGACATACTAATCACAATATGAACCTGATTTTATAACAGCTCTTGTTTTTCAAAAGCACTTCATTCCTGCGATGAGCTCACTTTTTCTTTGTCTCTCTTTTTTGTTTTTTTAGGGAACTCAGAATTAGGAAATGAGAAGTCATTTAGATGGCATACATTTGTTATAGAATATATTTACTGGTCACAGTTTATTTAGAATCAGCCCTAACCCTCTTAAGCTTAAGAGCCCCAAAGCATTGTAACTGAAGACATAACAATAAGAAATAAGTAATGAGTACCTCCTGCCCACTTAGAGAAGGATAAAAACGTCTTAAGATCCTCTAAAACCTCAGGGAGAATTTCTAAAAAATAATTTATTGTTTCTTCAGTTTTAAATATACAGTTTTTTTCATTAACAGTGACTTTGTCTTCTGTGTGAAATCAATGATAAAACAAGTGGGAAAAAAACACTAAACCAATGCACAAATGCCCATGCAGTAAAATATTGAATAATTTTTGCAGAAGATTCTCCTTTCCCTTTCCTGCCTAATATATTATTCTCTTCTGGCTGAAATAACACTTTTTTTTCTTTTTTTTTTAATTTCAGGTTCCATTTCTTCTATTTTTTGTTTATTATTCATATTTTTTGCTACACACTGAAAGAAATTATGACAGAATGGCATTCACAATAGATGACAAAGAAATTTGGAGGTTTCATTTTAGGTTTAATGTGAGCTTAAGAGCTTAAATATTTTAAATGCACATTAAGCTTAATTTTTATAATCAACAGTGTTAAGGATAAAACCTCTCTTTGACTTGTTTACTACACTTACACTTTATATGGATTTTTAATATACAGTCATATCAAAAACAAAGTTTTCACAGGACTCCATATAGTATGGTGAAAAACTAAGTACACCTTTACCGATTCCTTAGGAATCAAGAGAGTAAGTAGCAGCCAGGTGCAGTTAATCACATGCACTTGATAAACTGGTCATCAGTAAGTGTGACCACCTCTATAAAAGCAGAGGTTTTCGCAGTTTGCTGGTCTCGAGTATTTAGGTGTGTGTTAACAGAACGCCACAGTCTTCCCAGGAGTGGACATTCCACACCAAGGTCAGACCATGCAATGCTCTGAGAAAGTACAGAAAATTCAAGAGCTACATCTCAGACTCTACAGGCCTCAGTTATCATGTTAAATATAAAGTTCATCACAGTACATTTAGAAGAAGTCTGAACAAATTTGGCTTGTTTGGAAGGGTACCAGGAGAAAGCATATTCTCTCTAAAAAGAGCATGGCAGTGCAACTTAAGATTGCAAAGTTGCATCTGAACAAACCACAAGATTTGTGGAACAGTGTCCTTTGGACAGAAAAGATCAAAGCACCACATTTCACAGCATATCAGCACAAGCACCTCATACCAGTTGTCAAGCACGGTGGTGGAGGGCTGACAATTTGGGCTACCTTTGCAGCCACCAGACCTGGACACCTTGCAGTCATTGAGTCAACCATGAACTCCTCTGTATATCAAAGTGTTCTAGAGTCAAATGTGAGGCCATCTGTCTGACAGCTAAAGCTTGGCCCAAATTGGGTCATGCAACAGGACAATGATCCCAAGCACAGCAGCAAATCTATAACAGAATGGCTGGCAAAGTCCAGACCTCAGCCTGATTGAAATGCTGTGGCGGGCTCTGCATAAACGAATGCCCACAAACCTCAATGAACTGATGCAATGTTGTAAAGAATTGATTCCCAGCATAAATCTGCAGAAGATTATGTGATACGATCATGTCAGTGTGGGGCAGAATCGCTAAGGAATGTTTTGCAAATCTTGTGAAATCTATGCCACCTACAATAGTCAGTTTTGACAGCAAACGGCAGCCTTACCCAGTATGCCTATGGTGTTACTAATAGGAAGAGTGCAGCGTGAATGTGCATCAGTGCACAATGAGATGAATCTATATTTGAACCCATGCACTTACATGAAGAGGGCAATTCATCAGTGCCATCAAAGCACTTACTACCCCCTTTAAAAACTGAATTGAACTTGCCTTCCTCTCTGTGCTTAGCAGAATGCTCAGTGGATGCATTATCCACTGAGCATTACTGTATTACAGTGTTTTTGAAGCACAGGCTTTACCCACCATCAGCAACCTAGTAGTGCTCCTGGAAGCACAACAAAACCCTCTCAGCCTTCACAACATCTCATGGGAGAACATCCCATTCCCATTAGATAACTGTCATGACACCTTTTCCACAGCCTGACATGATGATTGCCACTCCAGCCTCTCTTCCTCATGAGCTGTCTCTCCTCTGAACATGGTGATTTTTTATGTCTCTTAAACAATTCCTAGAAGTTAATTCCCAGTATCCACTTTGCACACTCACCGTGCCTTGTCTCAGTACGACTTTCAAATTGCCTCTGTGGCTCTGAAATAGCTCCAACAGTTCACGGAGAGAACAAAACAAAACAGAACAGATCACTACAGAGTAGCTATATCTTTGATTTGTAAGCGAGAGTTTTTCCAGGCTTTCTGTGGGACTGAAGCAAATAAAGTCCATTGCTTAAGTTTTTCTCCTCCAAGTGAAGCCTGCTACATAGTTTGCAGAAAATTATTGCCGCCAGTAAGAGTCACATGTCAGTGCTTTCTAAAGATTTTCTCAATAACTTGGCTTAGGCTGGAGTACTGTAGGTAGATGCTCTTTGGCAATGCTTGTCTGTCAGTTGGTCCTCCCACCATGTTGGTGCAGAAATATCTCAACAAGTATAGGTTTGATTTCCATGATTTTTTTAATGCAGTAATATATGGTGAAGAGACTTTTTCTGAATGAATTTGGTGTTTCCTCAGCTGTTTCTCTTGAGCGCATCTTAATGTAACATTTTCATTTACTCAGTGGGTTACCATGTGTTTAAGTAAGTACAGAAATGCATGCATGGCTGTGGACAGTCTTGATATGCTTTTAATCTGTCCCCTATACTGATTCTAAGCATGTAGTGTATTCACTCTACACAAATGAAAATGTAGTTAATCAAGACATTATGCATCCTAAATATGTTTGCATATAAACATTATTGTTAATATAGAGAATATAGTCCCTAGAATTTGTAGTACTAGTATACGTATGGATTTGGAACACAGCGTGTGTCTTGTTAACAGGCACCCTGACATTGTGAGGTTCTTAACTTAATTTCTAGCTGTTGATCCAAACTTCTTATTTGATCAAACTGTCTAATTTCAGTGCTCTTTGCTTGAAAACCAGTGAGGTACTTCATATTCCACAAATGCAGCTATTGTAACTGTTGTGTGAAATAGAGTGAGCATGTTATTGAGAACATCTGCCAGTCTTACTTTATACACATTAGCAGCCCACACTCCTTCTGATTAGATAAAGTTTTTTTCTTTAACAAGAGTCAAGTCAAGTTTAAATGATTGCTAAAAACATTCACGTGTGCAGGAAGTCCCAATAATTCATTGTCTCTGTTAGAATGACCGTAGTGGCTGATGTAAAGCAGGAGGCTTGAGGGAGAGATGAGGTGCAGACCAACCAGGTTTTTATTCACCCACAATAAACATGCAACAAAAACATAAAAACGATGATTAACGTTTTTATGATGATTTACCCTTAAGCTCTACTATTCAGCAGGGTAGCCTGATCCACAAAACCACAAAACCAATTAAATATTCAGCATTATACGGATGTACGCAGCATCACTGCAGATGCCGCACCAATCTGTTTGTCAACTTCCCACTCCACTCTCCCCCCCACTCATAAATAAGACCCCAACATAATTGAACTCCTGCACAGCATTCCAACCTTTGCCAGCTGAGAACCACAGCCTCAAGCTTAGAGGTGCTAATTTTCATCCCACTCACTTTGCACTTGACTCCAAACTGCCCCAGTGCAAGTTGGCGTTCATGGCTTGATGAAGCCAACAGGACCACAACATCTTCAAAAAGCAAAGATATGATCTAGTGGTGTGAGAACAGTGGGAATACTGAAATGGTGCTCAGGCCCAAGGAATAAGATACAATAGAGGCAAGAAACTCATCAAAATATTGCACTAACCCGTATCAAAACATGAATCGTTTCTTGAATTGCTTCTGCAGAGATTTCAATTGAAAATTTAATTTTCTGTTGGCACAACCAAACCTATCAAACTAACTCATACTGAGCCAGCCATCAGTAAATCACACCTTAATAGTGTGTGGTCATTTCTGAACCATTACAGTATTCACAAATGTCCAAAAAGTAAAAATCTACCAAAGTGCAAATCTGTGATGTGTTTCCCCTCCATTCTTTTGAAAAAGGATTTTGGGGAGTCAGTAATGATGTCCCGTTGCATAAAATGGAAAAAAAAAGGACTATTTCTACTACGTACAGTGGTGTGAAAAAGTGTTTGCCCCCTTCCTGATTTCTTAGTTTTTTGCATATTTGTCACACTTAAATGTTTCAGATCATCAAACTAATTTTAATATTAGTCAAAGATAA
>VUQI01025202.1:41067-53049 GCA_015106735.1 Paratilapia polleni | reverse complement strand
TTAGAGCGGAGACTGTGAGCCAGGCCTTCTCATCCAACATCAGTGTCTGACCTCACAAGTGAGCTTCTGGAAGAATGGTCAAAAATTCCCATAAACACACTCCTAAACCTTGTGGAAAGCCTTCCCAGAAGAGTTGAAGCTGTTATAGCTGCAAAGGGTGGGCCGACATCATATTAAACCCTATGGATTAAGAATGGGATGTTACTCAAATTTATATGCGTGTGAAGGCAGACGAGTGAATACTTTTGGCAATATAGTGTATATGGGAGGTGGTATGTGTGTGTTCCTCAAGCTCAATTTCTCTAGCAGAGGCCTGGGAGTCTGAGGGTTCTGCTCAGTATCTGCACTCATCTGGACAGAGATATTGTGCCTGTAATCTGCTGGAGCCACTCTTCCAGTTTGGTGGTTACAACTCCTAATGCTCCTATTACCACAGGGACCACTTTGGAATTTACTTTCTACATCTGCTCTAGTTCAGGGCTTCAGCCTCTCTACTTCTTGATTTTCTCAGGGTCCTTCTTTCTGATGTTACTGTCAGCTGGGATTGACACGTCTGTCACAACTGCAGTCTTCTGCTCCTTGTCAACCTCAACTCTGTCTGGTTGGTTGGCCAGCAACTGCTTGTCTGTGTGGAACTTGAAGTTGCTTAGCCCTGTTGTTCTCAACCACCATGTTTTGTGACTTGCAATTATTATGAGGACCGGAGATGATTGTTTTTCAAATGGATTGGTTTTTTTTTCTATTAAACAACCATAAATATAATAAATTCACAGTATTAAAACTGTGACTACAACCATAAACAGTGAAAGAATATTTAAATCATTTTCTGTGGGTCCATTAATTAATTGACTTATCATTTCCTCTATAATACAGCAGAGCGACTGGAGCAACTGGTTCAAGATGTGTCTAACCATCCTTAGCAACTGATTCAAGATGGTTAGACACATCTTGAATCAGTTGTTCTGCTGAATACACAGAGATGGTTATTGTAATCTATGTAGTAATACAACAGATAGGCAAAGTTCCATTTGTGTTATTCCTTTAAACATCTATCTTCCCATTAGGATCAGAGGACTGAACTGTAACAGTCTAACCATTAGGCCCTGCTTTTTTGTTCCTGTGGTCTGGCAGAAAATGGTTTCAGATTACATCCTTTCATGCATATTCCTACACTACTGGCTCCAACAGAAGCATGTTCCCATTGTTATTGGCATGTCCTGCTCAGCAAGACAATAGTTTTTTGTTTACTGTATATTGTGTTGAACAACATACTTAAAAAATGGTCACCACACAGTACAGTTCCCTAAAAACATACATATTTATTGTCAATTGTCTGCACTCCCACCATAGCAGCTGTGGATTGATCTGTTCCTGCAGTAATGGGGGAACATTCACTGTCAGCCTGCAGGCTGTCTGTGGGTTCCACCACATTGGTTTTGCTTGATGGTAGATGTCAGCAAGACCATAGAACAAAATAGTTTTTGAATGAATGCTGGCAAATTGAATTCCTTCTCCATTTGTTGGATGCCACTGTAAATGGATGCTTATTGACATCCATACCGTGGAGGCCAAGATGACCAGCCCTCAACATCATAGATCGATAATATTAACTAAGACGTCCCTCCAGTGAGTCTGTGTGAATAAAGGACAGGAGAAAACAGCCAATATGGACAAAAATGAGGAAGTAATGTGAAATGTGATTTTTAATGGTCTCATTTCACTGAGGTACACAATGACCCCACACGTGAGCAATAGTGATTCTTCACCTATCTTCACATATTTCACCTATTCATCTTTGTCATCTTGACAACATTGCCCATCGATCAATAACCATGGAACAAAGTAGTCAACATGAATAATGTGCTAAATTAGGATCTTTAGCAATTATTGATTATGAATTTGCCCTTGCCCTTGAGCTCTCTCACACCACTTAACTGGTTTATATGCAAAGAAAGCTTCATGTCCTTTTATCTCAACAGGAGAAACATACAGTATAGGTCAAGCTCTACAGTCTTCCATCTATTTTTGGGCATTGCAGATTGTGTGCATGTCTTCACAGTGAGGCATCCTTAAGTGCTGCCCTTTAAAAATGGGGAGGCGACTAAAGCATACAAAGCTGCAGTGATTATCTCCATCCTTTACCCTTGTGGAGATTGTGATGCAGCTTGCCAAAGAGAAAGGCCTGATCAGCCCAGAACATTTTGTGGAAAACTGGCTTTGCAGCAATCATGGCATGAAGCTCTAGCGAAATGTGGCCAGGGACACGCAGTCAGAAATTATGTCTCCCTTCTCCCAGAGTAAACAAGCCAGCACACATTCATTAAAGAGCTCTCTACTGGACCTCAAATGTGTATTGACCAGCTGGGGACAAATGGGAACCATTTCCCTGTATGAATTGAAGTCATTTGTTACAGTTTAGAATTGATTCTTTGTCATGGCAACCACCAGTGTGTGGTCATGAAATAAGGAATTATATTATCTCAACAGAAATTGATTTAAGATAAAAGAAAATGGTTATGTTTTGACAGAGTGAATGACCCCATCAAGAGTACATAAAAGTACTCATGTACTTGGGTTTGCTGCCAGTTATTTTACCTCTTCTACAACATACCATATTCACCTTATTATTTGTGAGTATTTATAGTCAAGTTCTATATTTTAGTACGTACCAATGGGTTATCCTGACACAGTTTTACTCACAACAAGCTTAACTTTCACCCTAAAATGCTACAAGAGCTTTCTTCATGTTTTGACTATGATTCTCTCCCTCCATTGCTTAGTGAAATGAATTTAACATGGTAATGTCATTCATTTGTTAGCTACACTCACTTCTCCTTGAGAGACATGGAGAAGTGGGGCTTATCCCAAGTGACAGTGGGTGAAAGGTGAGGTACATCCTGGGCAGGTCACAAGTCAATTACAGGGCTAACACATAGAGACAGACAACCATTTGCACTCACATTTACACCTACAGGCAATTTAAAGGCAATTAAACTAAGCTGCTTTGAACTTTGGGAAGAGACCAGAAAATCCGTAAGAAAACCCAAATGGGTACTTCAAGCACATTTTTGTGTCACATTTCTATACAAGTTTATTTAAAAATAAAAGCATTATGGTCATACTATTATCATTATTATGCTGGTAAACAATTTGGTTATAGTTAGGGCAAAGGTCAGGGTTAGGTTGTCATTCATCCCTAAGTCAGTTCAGACTACATGGTATTAAATCACATATGAAAAGCAAAAAATGGATTGTGATAACAAAAACGGTGACTTATTCATGTGCCATTTTCATGGTATCAAGGTGCACCAAGACAAATTCCCCACAGGTTTCTATGTTAGTTTATTAGTTATTTAGCAAAACGAATAATATTTAAATTGCTACATGCTGTGAATATGATACAATATACCGAGTGTTTTCATTTTTACACTATGTACAAAATACAGTGAATCCAGCTCTTTCTGAAAATAAACACATTGCAGTATGACACAGACCTCTGTGTACAGATAAAGTAATTCTTTCCTATCACAATATTCATATGTGAATGATAGCATGATAAGATTCATACTATAAACCTGCAGCTTTAAATTCATAAATATGCAATGTTTGATGTTTTCATGAAAGCTGTGACAAATACAGATGTTTCCAGCCCACTCGCCATCTTACTGGACTAGGAAAATACAAAACAGCCTGAATCCATGCAAAATTTTACTAATAAGGGTAAATAAGGGTTTTTTAGCGGTTATGTGTGATGTAAGAACAACCACATTTACCCAGCATTTCTAAAGACAAAAATCGTCCAACCCATACAGAGAGGATACGGGAGAAGAGGTGTTACTGCAATTCTGACAAGATGTCAAAACTTAATACCTGCAAAGTACTGATCTAAATATAAACATATAAACCACCTTTTCTCTAATGTTTTTAAATCTAAATTTAATTTGATACTAACATGTCTAAATCAGGATACCCTAAAAATATAGTGTGACCATGCTAGGGCAGAAGGATTAACTATGTGTAGCACTTGGTATAAATAAAAGATGAATAAATGCTGAAATGTATAGTAGTGTGTGATTTTTGGGGGTTTCTGTAAAGCAGAATATAGATGTATTAAAAACATGACTGTCAAAGCATGGCCTGACGATGTTTAAATAATTCAGATTCCTGAAGTTAAATATTTGTTCTCCTATGTGCTCAGAGGTCGATACTATAAGCCATTTTGCTGCTGGTGTGTTGCACACCCGAAACAAAGGGAACATTTTTGGGGCCCCTGTGGACCCAGAATTGAAGCAGTCTCAGCTGGAGCCCTAAGTGTACCGTGTGCAATGCTCTCCTGCTTCAATACACTAAACAGAGTTATCCAACAAAGCAACACTGACACAGCATCAGTATTACATTTAACTCTGGTTTGAGAAGCCATTACCTTGGCACAGACTAGACAGCTTTATTTAATCTACAAGCTGCCAGCCCTGTCACCTTCCCAGACTGGCACAGCAGGTGCTTGTTCATTCAATCTGTAGGGGCTGGCATGAGTCTGGGAATTTGATTATATCTGGAAGCATGAAAAACCTGGCAAGGAGCAAAGTTCAAACTAGTGCCTACCTGCACAAGTACTGTGTAATCAGTGTTTTGGTTCGTTGATACACCGCATAAATTAAACACTAATTTGCAGTAAAGGTGTTGTGCTTTAGCACTGGGATATTTGAGGTCATGTGTTCCAGACAAGAGGGAAAGAAAAAGACACCCTCACAATTCTTTTTATCTTTTTGCTTTTCCTTCATATACAGTGTTTCCTCTCTCCCTATCATGTCCAGCACAGGCTATGTCAGTTATTTCAGTGTTGACAGGCCTCAGCAGTCACGGAATGACATAGATCTTATCTTTGCAATCCACCAGTCACATATAACCATTCACCACAAGGATTCAAGGGCCATTTTCATTTCATGATTTAAACAGGAGTAAAATGATATCAAAAAGCACATTTAAAGTATGCATGGAAGGTCAGAGGTCAGTAAACTCTGTTGGGAGGGGGAGCTGTGAATAAGGGAGCACATGGCATAAGGTTAGAGGGTTTAATCCCAATAAAAAAGAGGTGCCAGAAATGCAGCATAGGAGTCACACAGCAAGCAGCACTACAGATTTATCAGATTAGGATGGGATTGTGGTCACACTGACCTGTTCCTTCAACCAGAACGTATACACATACAAGGACTAAACCCTCACAGGATTCTGTATAGTAGTAGGGGTTATTCCACTTATTTTAAGGGAAACCTATTGACACAACAATTAAATATATTTATTGACCTTTAATCCTCCTGAGAAAGCTTCAGCTTTATTTGTTTTGTGACCTTATCTATATACATGAAACAAAGTTAAGGATTTTACTATTTGATCAACAACATCAAGCAGAGCTCTCATGATCTATTTAGCGACCATGAGGGAGTTTTGGCAAAAAGCACAGAATTTGCTTATTAGTGTTGCATGCAGAGAGAGAAAGAGAGCGAGAGAGAGATACAGACACAGAGACAAATAGAATGAGTATTTTTTGACAGTTTTGGTTTTATACTGACATATATTCTGGTTCATGTGTCTTCACAGCATTCCCACAGTGGTCCGATTTCTGTGATAGACAGAATATAAATTGAAAATTTATATTGTCTTCTTCTTTAGATTCTGATTTGTGAAAAGGGACATATCTTTTGACTCCTGGAAAAAAAGAGGTGGTGTCATTTGTCGTACAAGTTTTTGTATTTTTCTCTCTGAAAAACCATCTTAAGTTCCCACTGCTCAACATTTGCTTCTGGATTTTAGCAGGCAGAAAAGCACATGCTCAGTAAGTTGCCCTTCTTAAACCATGGCAGGTCATGCCTCTTTTCATTCTGTTCACACTAACAAATTACACTGGCTTGGCACGGTAAATAGACATAATAAAGACTGTTTGTTTTCACCGTCCTTTTCTAGACAAAGTCAAGGCTAAATGTTTGTTGTAGCTATAAGGTATTTCTCTGCAGACTATGCCTGAGGTCTGCTTAGTTTGGGATGTAATTATTCTGTTCT
Source organism: Paratilapia polleni (assembly GCA_015106735.1). Classification (NCBI taxonomy): domain Eukaryota; kingdom Metazoa; phylum Chordata; class Actinopteri; order Cichliformes; family Cichlidae; genus Paratilapia; species Paratilapia polleni. The sequence continues at coordinate 46,992 of VUQI01025202.1, read as the reverse complement.
ATATTTCATGCTTGTTGGTTCTGCATACAATAGAAACTGATCACTGAGCCACTGCACATTTCCTGAAGCTGTAATTGAATAGTGAAAGAGGGAGGCAGAAAGGCAGCTGTGACTGTAGTGTACTGCAGATGGCAGTAGTTGAACAGGCACAAGCAGGTAAATCATGCTATGGCTTTTTGTCTTGAATGTTAACTCCTCCACAGGTGACAGATGAGAACACAGAGCTTCCCCAACAGTGTGGTAGTACTTTTAATCTAGTTCAGATTTATGATGTCAACAGAGGGAAAATTCTCCCTCGCGTCTTGTCTAGGATGAAATGGAGAGAGTGTGCAGACATTAAATAGAAAAGGAGGGTGTTTTGGTGGGTGATGGGGAGAAAAGGGTTTTGCCTCATATTCACCAAAGTCAACGCCCCATGTGATTCATCCCACAACCTTTTAGAAGTCTGACTGAGGGAAGACACGAGGTGAACTGATAACCAAGCACTGCATCAGACGGGAATAAATTGAAAGACAAAGTGTAAATTGCTGCAACTCCAAGAGAGATGAAAGGCAGAGCTGAAGAAAGTTCAAATTGGAACTTAAAACAGGGTAGAAAAAAGATGATGAACAGCCAATATACATTGACTCTATCTAGTGCCTCATTCCACATGTACACCCCGTGGCTGGGTTCCTCATTTCCATAAAAGTCTCGGCCTTCATCTGACAAGAGCAAAAAAGCACTTGCTGCTGCTGCTTCAGGAGAACACAATGCATGAAGAATATTGCATCATGGCTTAATCCTGGAGACACTGCTGTGTGTTTACGATTGACATATCCATTCACACAGTAATATGGTCTATAAGGACAGTTCCATAAAACATTTAACCATGTGCAGTCAAACTTTGTGCTGTTGGAGTACAAAGCAAAGGCAAATATTTCTAAAGAAGAAATGAGACTCAAATCAACTAAAGCAATGTCAGCCACGAATGAGTGGTCAACACAAATAAAAAGATCTTCTTAAAAGTGGTAGAGAAGCCAGCATGTGAAAGATTTATAAAACGGGTTGCGCAGAGATTTACAGCCCTGTCTAGACTTAAAGTTTGTCTGTCCTGTCAAATGCTATACAGCTAAATCTGTCACAATGAAAGATAGACATATCATACTGCCAAGACCAATTGTTTGTTGCGTCTCAAAGATCTGAGCATGACCTTAATGATCTGTGCAATGCTGAGTGTTGGATTACCAAGTTACTTGAGCCAGACACTGAAAAGCATGCTTCATGTTATATTTTGATTGTGTGGGCAGGAGCTGATACCCCCTCTGCCCTCCCCGTATGGAATCCGACGCCAGCAGCAGGGCACTCAGGGGAGGCTTCAGTAGGACAAGGCATTCAGCCAAATAGCAACGCCACACAGCTCTGCAATTTGTCTTCCTCCTCCTCTGGACACACCTCATGAAAACAAATGAACTCTCACCTTTGCTGCTACAGCCAGGAGGCACGCAACATTGTTAGACGAAACAGTTCATTGTATGATGCTAGGATTGTGATGGGTTCTTGAGCACTGCTCTCTTAGGGGTGGATCCAGACTTATCACCCTTGTGACTGGATTCCACAAAAAATGACCAAGGTAAAATAAATAAATAAATAAAAAGCAAATGATATTTAGTGACCTCGGATGTCCATTGATGTTTAGCCTTCAAGGTTTGTAGACCAGATAAAAGACAGTAACAGAAAGTAAGTGTTGGAAATTCACTTGAGGGTCAGAGGCCAGATGCTGCATAAGCACTCCTGCTGCAAAACGATCATAAAGCAGTGGGTGGCCTATTGATTTCAGTCTTTATCAGTGTTTCCATGTGGCCAGTGGCTGAAACACTGTAGGATAAACATGTCTATCATCTTTATGTGTACATTTACAGTGCCCAAGAGAAACAACTAGTGTTAGACCTTCATCTATTGTTTTCTGTCAACTGAAGGAAAAAAAAAGTCTTTTTGGCTGTGTTTTCCTCATCAACAGTGATTTAAAAGAGTGATTTTGCTAGTAGCATACTATTTTACTTGTAGTAAAATGTTACCAATATACTGTCGTGGAAACGCTGTAAATCAGTTTCCAACATATTAAACAAGAAAACCAAGCTACAAATGCTTTGTTGCTTTTACTCCAATGAAGATGATACTGCAGCAGCTTTGGAACATGGTAATATAGCTCCAACAAAGAACAACAGGGAAAGAAAGATGAGCAGTCACACAGGTTGTAAACAAACCAGCTTACTACTCGATTACCTAAAACAAGTAAAACCAGTTGTAATGTTGCTAATAATCCTTTCATTGCTTGGCAAACCTGGAAACACTGTGATGAAAGTTTACAATGGACAGCTTGGGTTGTAATTTTGCTCTTTGCCTTCAATTTTGCTTCAGAATAATTCAGTCTATCTTTTAAAAAATGTTGCATCACTCCCTGAATTCAGCAATTAACTTGGTGAGTACAATCCCCATCAATGTCAGACAGAGTCAGTCTTTATCCCACTACTACATGGACTAAATCACTTACCTGACTTATAGCAAGACAAGACTACAAAGAGGAGAGGAAAAATGGACACTGTGGCATAGTGGAATAATGATAAATACTGAAACATTACTGTGGTAGTAGCAGATATATATATATACATATACATATACATATATAAACACAGACACACACACACACACACACACACACACATATATATATACAATTTAAAATTTTAGCTAATGATCGTACCCAGTGACGTAAGCTGTAGCATTAAATGTGCTGAATGCATCAAACTGAGCAAGTGTGTGTTTTATAGTAAGAACAATTATTTATTATTTACAAGGATCCATAGTCATGTCAATAACAGTTGGAAAAAATAGTGTTGTATGAGTTGTACATCATAGTAATTACTTTTATTTCTATGCAAAAATCAACAGACAGCACAGTGACATTGTGAACAATTGAATGTATTAACAATACCGTAATATGAACCATACTTATTAGACTCCATCAATCAATTGCACAATTGAAGCCAAAATACATATGTTTATATTGAAGTGGCAAAGCCCTCCAGCTGTGGTGGGAATTATTATAAAGGAAGCAACATGATATTTTTAGATTGTCCAGTTGTCCTGTGCTGGCTTGTACAGTTCTTAAAGGTTTCTCTCTGTCAGCTCCCTCACTGTCCTTACGTAGGCAGTGTGTGGTCTACCTCTTCTGTTACACCGTTGGATTGTAGTGTATGGTGCATACTGATGGATTATGGTGTCTGGGGTTTTCGAAGCCCATGGCCAAGAGTGTGAAGCTGCTTGGAGATGAGTTCATCTGTGAAGGATGTCAGTCTGACTCTTTTCATTACTACCTCATTGGTTACTTATTCTGTTCTCTTGATACCCAGCATGATACTGTAACAGCTGGTAGCAAACAAGTTCAGCTGGTTCTTCATGTGTTGATTCAAAATCTAACTTTCTGTGCGGTACAGGACAATAGACAGGATGAGAGGTCAATGAGTTAGAACTTCAGATGGGTGGACCTAAACACCTAAACAGTCATTATCTATATTGTTGTCAGATAAAAAGAAAGTGATATGTAATGGTTTTGATAATAGGGGTGTGAGATTTGGCATTGCTTCTTTGGTATGTAAACTTAGCACACAAAGTAAGGACATTTGTATTTGGTCAATTATTTCTTTGTTGTAACAATGCTTCTTGGCCATAAATCTTATACCGTTGGAAAACCTGTTGATTTCCCTTTAAATGGTGCTACGTTTGTAAGGAAAATGCGTTTGTGGGTTGAGCAGCAGAGTTGAGTACGTGGGTTGCGCCCATGAAAAACTTGCCAAATCTTCTCTGCCAATGCCAAACAGCTTATTCTGATATTGACTCTTGTTTGGTGTCGTTTATTGGATTGGATGAGTGAAGTCTGAAGAAACAAAACATATTGGCAATTCAATAATTTATTAATTCAACAAACTGGGGCCTCAGTAGCATGTGGAAGAACCATACACAGCCACAATAGCCTGGGACCTCCTCCTCTTGTTTGTTACCAGCTTGAAGTTTTCCTATGGCATGGGCCCTATCCAGATCAGTCAAACATGGCATGCTTGGAGCAGACACCAACTGACCGCTGTAGCAGGGTCCATGCTCACAGGTGCTGCTAATCAGCACATTTCCACATACTTTAAACATGAGATCTAAATTGTAATAAACTAGAAATGTCTTCTAAGACTCTGGAGTACTGAGCAGCTTCCATGATGATAAACTAAGACTGATACAAAAGCTTATATGGGACCTTATGGTCACCTTTGAATTTATTGTGTTGATATTTAAAATTCATTTTAAAGCCAATATAAATCATGACAACTACATAAATGTGCCAGATTTCTATCAGCAAGTCAGTTCTCCAATAAGCATAAGCTTGCCTCAGTGATGTTTGAAACTGAATGAGTTCACCAACCTCGGTTCATATTCAGGTTAATTATGTCTGCACTTCTAAATAAATGCAGGTAGTAGCCTATGAAGCTGCTTCTCCTACTCACAGTGACCGACTTCCTTTGTAGGCATTGGGGATTAGGTTGAACTGGTAGATGAGTAGATCAACTGTGTTTGTGTACTTCAGCGGTGTAATTACCGGTGGAACATCACAGCTCAGTTTATTGAATACCTCATCCATATTTGCCAGTGTTGGAAGTGGAAGCACACTTTGCAAGTGCTACCTCAAACTTTAGTAAACACAGATGAAAGTGAAGTAGCTCACATTCCTAGCTTTAGAAATTTGAGCTAATTAAAAATGAGCTAGTTTGTGGACTCGTTTTTTTAAATGAGTTGATCTGAGCTTCTTTCTTACTATAAGCTTCACCCACCATTCATGCAGCCTCAAATCCCTGCCACGTCACAAAAATATCTATTATGTGTCATACAGTGGAGCAACTCAAAACAGATCAGTTTATAAATGAGAAAACAGCTTAATAGGAATGTTTGTAGCTGTTGACTCATTGTCTTTGATATTTCTTGTTATCATTAATCACTCAAAAATATTTCCCAAGACAAAGTGCTTGCCACAACTCAATGTAATATTTCACTGAAATGTCTTTTTTTTTTTGTCAGAATCTGTTCTGGCTTTCATTCATAAAACTCAAATTCATATGGACTGGTTTCAGAAATACCACTGGTATCTGCATTGTCTAAACTGACATCCATTCACCCTCTCAAGAACAAACACTCCCATCATTTTCTTTAGGTACAAACACACTCTTTTCAGTGTGTTCACGCACAGTACTCCATATTGCATTGTCACTTTCTAACACCACAAATGTAATTTTATAATTTCTTTTGAATGCAAGCCTTTAAAGAGTGTCCTTACGTGTTATTAGTAGTGGTAATGTTTAGTTAAATTACACTCTGTTCTCAACCTTAATTCTGAAAAGCTTTAAAAAGAAAATATTTACACTATTCAAAGTATAGTAAGTACCTTCAGATACTATGTAACCCAAACACGCTTTATAATAAATAGTTTACTTTTTTTCTCATCTTACAGTGAATACAGTGAAGCTGAATTTATGTGTAAAAATGCACTACAGCACAGTATCTTTGTGGATTCTCTTCATTACATAGATCTTTATGATAGCTGTCTCCTTGATGCTTTTGCAATTCTGTATGAGTAATGGATATGCACTTCATCCCATTAAGATAGTAGATAAGGTACTTAAAAGGCCACTGATTGTAGACTGCTATCAGATTTTAATCCTTTTCTCCTCTTATTGTAAGGTAACTACACAATTGGCTCACTAACAGGAGAGAAATGATTAGAAGGGTCAAAGTAGACAGGAAGTCCATCATACACTGAATATCTAATATCCTTATAGCCTATATTTGCACTTCATTAATGTTTTTTTTTTTTTTTTTTTTTTTTTTTTTTTTTAAAATTTTAAAATT
>VUQI01025202.1:0-31942 GCA_015106735.1 Paratilapia polleni | reverse complement strand
TAATTCATAGGTTAATGTTAAATGGCTTAACAAACAAACAACCAAAAAAAAAAAAAAAAAAAAAAAAATTCCCCTGAAAATGGTCAGATACAAGGACTGTACTGAAAATGAGTGAGTCAATGCGCAAAGAAAAAAAAGCTCTGAAAGATCTTCAGAAAACCTGGACTATTGCTCAAAACCACTTTTGACACAATTCTGGCTCCTTGGAAGCAAAATATAAAGAAATGAGGGGTAGCTCAAGAGATCTGCACAGTACTGTATGCCTGGAAATGATTTTTTTTAAATAAACACATCATCATTCTGTGCACATTTTCATAGAAATTAGTTTTAGTTTTTCATGATTTCTCTATTTTAATTGAAAAATTTAATTCTAGCAAGGTTTCCTATGCATTTCTAAAACATTTAGGCTGATGAACAGATTTTCAGTATTTAACACTTACAAAAATGTGTTTTCACTTGAGGCACCATTACGGCAGCTGGTATCTTACATCTCTAAACGCTCAACCTGCTGAAAAAAAATATTGCTATGCAAATATATGTAAATTGCATGTTTCTTTACATTTAAATTAAAGTAATTGTGCTCTTCACTTTTGTTTATCTTGGACAGAATTGCAGTGTTTAACAAACTGTAAATAGTGTTTTCTATATGCTTGAATCTACCACAATAAAGTAGCTGTAAATCCTGACTGATAAGACAAACATGTTAACATTGTGATAAATAATGAAACAATTAGAAGAATAATGAAAAGATTTGAAGGGATTTGTCTACAGTAGCCATAGCATACAGAGTTTAGATTTTGGCAAAAACAAAACAAGCAAACAAACAAACAAACAAAATCAAACATTGCACATTTGCAATCTTTTATGCTTCATAATGCAAAATGACCTTAGTCTAATAATAACCAACATGTATCACTACTATGCTGGCTCTGTAGCACTGTTCCAGCAGCTTTGGGCTATTCTTCTGTTTTTTCACCATGTCACACTTTTGTGATAAGGACTCAGTATATCCTGGAAGAAATGGAAAAACCAAACCAGAATCTTTATCTCTCGACATAGTGGATAAACTTAACCTCTGCCTGGGTGTTATCAAACACCAGTGAGCAGGACCATAATTCTTGTCCATGTGAACATTTACCCTCTGGTCTTTTCTGAATGGAAAGGTACTGTAAATTCTGAATCTCCCATCTGGGCAACTGTTCCCTTTGCACCCCGCATGTCTTGCCTATGATAAATTCTTTACACCATATGTGTTCAGAAGGAAAAACTTCCCCTGCACGGGGAAAAAGGAATATAATTTATATGGAGCAAACTGTTGTGTCCAAATAGTCTAACTGAAAATGCAGGACACAGTTATAAAATATTTTACTACACCCTAATCAAAACTGAAAAATTTAAAACTTCCAATAAGGTTTTATACATTGAAGAAAGGACACAGGGTTTCAAATACCAACAGCCTAATTAACACACAAGGGTGGCTGAAACCTTAAAAAGACATTTAAGGGGAAAAAAATGAATATGTAAATCCATATGTGCACAGAACTTGCATTACCAGGGGGCCTCTAGTAATATGTAATTTTTGCAGAGTGTGTCTGTGATCTTAAATCTATGAAAAGTTCCACCCCAAATTACATATCACATTTCAGAAGTTTTGAGACAATACAGTATTAGTCCAGTATGAACTGGCATCTCTCTGATTAAAGGTCATTGGGTGCAACTTTATGAGTCTCATATCAATAAGCAGCTCTGAGACTTATTCACAGAAAACACCATGTGGAAATCAACATTGTGCTGTCTCAACATTTATTCTGTGGCAGCCTATTAATAGTAACTTTAGGTCTATGGCTTGCTACTAGACACTTTCTAATCAATATTTGTCATCATACTCGGGTTTAATGTCAGTAAATATGAGTAAAACCCAGACGCTGCTTATCCCATGCACAAAAATCAGACCTGGGAGTGATTTCTAAATTACATGATGTCCCTTGGTAACACTAATCCTGTCCAAATAGATGCTGTGAAAACCTAATGAATTAGAATAGGCTTTAGGAACAGTTTAACCATTGTCTGATCTGACTTGAGGGACAGCATTTTTAAAACACAGTTTCAGGACTGACACAGTTAAAGATTCATCCCAGTCTTAACCAGTACATTACCTACCATAATTTTTGGGCTTTTTTTTTCTCCTGACCTTTCTTCTGCTTCTTACTGTATGGATGCTGGGTTTACAATTACAAATGGAAGTTATAATTGCAAATGAATTTTGGGTGCAAAGTCAGAAAGACTCATGTTGCTACACAGCATGCAGACCCATTAATAAAAAAGCACAGCTCAGATCTGTAAGAAGAGTGAAATCTCTTAGGATAATCATATTGATGATAGGTCAAACAGTTTGCTGTAAGGAGCATTTTGCTCTTTCAAAAGCACTGACAGTTATGTGGCAGCCATACGTGTGGTTATGTTAAGTTTATAGCTGGCGACCAGAAATGTCAACAAATTCGAGGAAAACACAGACTTCTCTTATCTTGTGCAAATTTGCTGCACAAAACAGAGATGTGGGTTTCTAAAACACTTGAAGTCCCATGTTAATACTCATTCTGTGCACTCAGGGCTGAAGGAGTAATGAGATGTGTGCCTGTCATGAACTAAAGAATCCATCCATCCATTTTCTTCCGCTTATCCAATTCAGGGTCACTGGGGGTGGGGGTGGGGTGGACAGGTAGCCAGTCTGTCGCAGGGCTAACATAGAGAGACATTCACACCTACAGTCAATTTTGAATCACCAGTTAACCTAACCCCACTAACTGCATGTCTTTGGACTGTGGGAGGAAGCCGGAGTACCCGGAGAGAACCCACGCAGACAGAGGGTGAACATGCAAACGCCACACAGAAAGGCCCCGGCCAGATGGTGGATTCGAACCTAGGAGTTTCTTGCTGTAGGGCAACAGTGCTAACTATTGCACCACCGTGCTGCCCTGGGCTAAAGAATAAAGGACCCAAATGCAGGACTAGATTAAAGTAACAAAAATCAAACCTTTTATTGGGTTGAAGGAGCAGTCCAAAACGGGAACAAACAGAAGTCCAGAAATCATCACAGGGAACAAGGCAAAATAAAGAGCAATCCAGGGTAGATACATAGATGTTATGAAAACCATACAATTAAGCAAGAATCCACCTCAAAAACCTCAAAACAAAATCATTCACAGGAACCAAGACATATAGAAAGTATGTCTTTGTGTATATCATGCTTGACAACCCCAAATTACATGGAGGAAGGGCTCTGGAAAGGAGGGAGAGGTGTTGAGGAAGACACGATTAGGGTTTGGAATGAGCCACCCAAAAGGAAATCTGAAAAGAACTGGGTTTTTTTGTTTTTTTTGTTTTTCTTTTATACCTGCAATAAACACTGACCCTTGTGTTTTTCTGACATCAGATCCAGTGTATGAAACCTCAGCTCAACAGAGCAGAACAGTTGTGGAAACCTGCTCTGCATGTCAGTTATTGGCAAATCAGGTGGAGAATCGCAGACAGCTGCCTCCCCTATTCCTTCTGTGCATGAAAATGTGTGGGTCTCTGTCGTTCAGAAAACACTGTCATGTCCACACTGCCATGTCTTCTTTTTTCTATGCCAGTCGCATCTGAATTTTTTCATTGTACTATAAAAACTGCCTTTCAGTTCCATTATCGGTACTTTATAATAATGTACTGATAATGGAATGAAAATTATAGTTTTGTTTTGTTTTTTTAATTTCCTCAAAAGCTAAATAGAGCACCTAATCATGATGAGAAAAAAAGTCTACAGGGATATGGTTTGGGACAGCAATTAATGTAAATGCTCAGCCTGTTGACAAATTCCTGCTTTCTTTGGTTAGCATGTTAAAATGCAACATTTACTATTTAGCTATAAAATAAAGTTGGGGCTGATGGGAATACCTTTAGTTGTTAATGCAGTTCAGTCTGGACACAAGTTGTGGAAATCCAACATTGCTATGGCCAGTTTAACCACATGAGACAACAGCGTCTTTTGTCACACACACACACTCTATAACAGATTTTTACATAACCATCTATTCCAAGTTGCTGTATTGTAACATTACAGTGTAGGTGATCGAGAAAAAGATCAAACGGTTATCCTTCTGTAAAGAGTGTATCGTTTTTTAATTAAGCATTATTTTAAAAGCATTTAATTTGAAGCAGCTAATTTGTCCAAGTACACTTCACCTTTTCCTTTAAGAACGGATTGTGCTTTACCAGCCAACTGTGTGCTTAATACCAGGTCAAAAGGTAAATTATATGGAATATGCAGAATGCCCAGTCCATTAAGAAGTTTATCTAATGTATAAATATTTATTTTTTTTATACTTATTGCAGACACCATAATCTAAATGTATCTGAATGTCTGCAAAAAAGTTTAATTACAAGCAAATGTTTATGCTTCAGTGAATGCTATTTCTATTTGAATGCCTAAACTGACATATGAAAAAACTTGACTGAACTACATCTTTTAAAAAATCTTATTTGCACATTAATAATTGCAAACGTTCTTGGCCAAGTTGTCTGGCCCTACCTACAAGTCATTACTATGTGGAGGGGGGGAAAGTACATTTACATATGCATGCCCACCAGAATGCAGATGCATTTCTCTGCCAGCACTATTAGGGGTGTTCTCCATTCACTGCACATGTTTTGTGAACGGTATGGCATTCTAATTTGGTCATTTCAGAGGTATGGTGCACACTCCATGCAGCTCAAGCCCGGGAGTCAGAGTCTGCATGTTTCATCTACTGCAAGAGTCAAGGCCACAAGATTAATTTGTTTGTGAAAGCCATCATAAAATCAACTGAAAGCAACATCTCACACTGACGTATGTCTTGGTGAGGCATTTTATCTCAACTCCAAGGAATGATAAAAACCTACGGTATCATTCCTACGGCAAGAATGTTTTCCTAAAAATTAAAATAGGGTCAGGTTAGTAAATGTGAATTTACCCTACAGCCTAAATGACTCCACGGTCACAGTTTACAGATGGTGTGTATTAACAAAGAGTCAGCTAACAGGTGTGTTGGTGGCACAGGCATGCTGTTGTGAGGTGTGAATAGAGGGTTTGCCCACCTGTTCCATGGATTTACTCAGCTTTTTAATCACTCACATTTTTTTTAATTTAACAGAAATATTTGTTGTTTTAATAGCATAATTAATCCTGTTACATTGGTGTACATTGTTGTATTTTTCTCAAAGGAATGAGCCCAAGGATCTTTAAATTTCATGTCTATCTACCTAAAAATGTGGATAGCTTCCATATGGCACTTACCCATGCACCTACACAAGCAGAGAAAAATAAATGCAAACATGCAAGCAAAACTGCACACACAACCACACAGAAAGGACCTTTCCTAAACATTGCTGCCAATTCTGATTCAGTGACTTTGTATCATATAGCACACATCCTTGTAATTACATGTATTTTAGTTGTAAAATATGCAAATGCTTCCTACTGGAAGATTTCTTATTATCCTAGGAAGACATTTTGACAAAAAGCCAATTTCAAAAACCAGTCTCTTGTTCCTTTTTATAAAGTCTCTAGTCATTTTTATGGATCATTCAGATAGTTTAAAAGTACAAGCTGCAAAATGGCACATTTTATTTTTATTTTAAGTATTCATGCTGTGCCAAGTTTCTGATCTGCTCTGCTGCGTATTTGTTTATGTCTTGGAGACAGAATATGTGATTTATAGTTAGACTGGTGGGGGTGGCAGCAAGGGAAGCTGTTATGTTCTTCCTTTGCTGCTTGTCGTGCGCCGCTGCTGTTCTCTCCAGCTTGCTGTACGTTCACCCCGATATGCACCCTCAGGCAGTATGCCTTTCATTATTTCTTTTGAAACTTTCATCTGAAGTCTCTGAGGGATTAGCCCTCTTGATTCCTGACACAGTCAATGAAAAACAAGCCTCATATACAGGGAGGCTTACAGCCAGAAAAGCTGTGCACAGCACCTCCCCCCATCTCTCAGTGTGAAACTGTATAATGGTTTGCACAACAAGTGGAGTCTCCTCTCATTTTTGACCATTTTGGCACATTCACATTTATGTTGGATTTGTATGCAAATATGTTATTGCTATAATTGATCATTCCATACACTGTGACTACTGTCATTTTATTTTATTTTTTTTTTTTTTAGCAAGTTCTTGTAATTCTTTCTATAGACAATGAATCAAATGATTATAATGCATGGAGCTGTTGCTTGTACTAAGACTAAGACATACAAAACACCAAACCTTTTAGCAGTATGCACATTTTAGCTCATTTTAGCTGTTTTGGATTCACATGCTGCACTTAGTGCTGATTACCCAAGCAATTACAAGTCGAATCTAGTGAGACACTGATGTTGGTTTATTTTTACTGAACATTTAAGTCAATTATATTTTTCACTGCACTTAAAAATAAACCATTGAGATGGGTCAATGCAGCTTCAAACTGTCTCTAATTAAACAGCTTTCTTATATGATGATAAAAATAAATATGAGGATAAGAAACTGTTTAAGGGTGCACAAAGACAGTGTTGAAGGAGTCATTTGTGAAACAGAATTATTTGTGTGCTTTATAACTTTAAGATTACTGTTTAGCAGTATTGAAATATAATGATAGTACAGTTACACGTAGCAGCTACAACCAGATATCTCCTCCTGGAGTATAGAGACCATAAACACAGCTACAAGTGATTGAACTGAATTGAATTTACAGAGTGCCCAGAAACAAAACTTCAGATGAATGCTACTGTAAATTTCCTGAATTTGTAAATGAGGGACTAGCAAGTTTGCCATATTATCTTAATGGTTATTTTGTATTTACACCTTGTTTCCAAGAAAAATAAAAAGGACACTGCATGCCTAATGTTAAAAGGTAATTTAAAATGAGAAGTTAACAGAAATTAGCAACACCAGGGCTTGTTTCTCTTTTTTTTTCCTGAGTGACTTAATAAAAAAAATAAATAAAAAAAAAGGCATTCATTTCTAGAAATAAATTTACAACTATTGTTTATTTTTACTGAATGTAACACTCATTTTAAACTCAGTGCCTCAGTGGTAATACATGATTATCAGCAAGATCGGGATATTAGCTAAAGCATGTTTGAATGGTGAAATGTTGCAGTCTTGACTTCTAAGGCTGTAAAACCTGTGCGCTCTCAAACAAAGGATCAAAGCCCCTTTGGGACTTAAATGTGTTGTAATGACGCACTCCCCGCTAGTTCTCCTTTGAGCTTACTTTTGTCAGCAGTTTCATTACTTTGCACTGTGCTACTAAGCAGGTGGAGCTAATCTATCTAGTTTGCCCTTCAGTTATGGTTTACTGTCCGGGGACTGGACACAAGTGTCTCCAATAATCCCTTAATTAGGCAATGATGGACTATTCATTTAGTATGCAAAGCTGCAAATCTCTCCATCCACTGAACAGAGCCCTCTGCAGTCATACAGAGGCCAACGCTAATGATCTCAGCAAGTGGCAGCAATCCATTGGAGCGCTGCAGCAAGTACACATTAATCTTGCGGGTGATCCAGTTGATGAATGACCCTGGCCCAGAAGCCCTGGCAGATCCCACCTTAATTATGCTGAGGGAGTCACACCTGGGAGGCACCGGGGGACATTGCTAACTCAGGAACGACTCAGGAGGAGTCCAGTGGTCCTCAGGCAGCTCGCTCCATGCAGATCCAGTCCAGTCGTCACTGTACGGGCTTGCTAAAAAGAGGGTTTTTACAGCAACTCCATAGAGGACATTAAAGCTGGGAGTGACTTCCAAAGCACAAGTTGTGGAAAGGGCAAATGGATGTCATCAATTCATGACACTTCCCACTGATAAATCGCTAGAGGAAAGTAATTTTCAGGATTAAACCAAAAGAAACAAATTCATGATGTTTCCTTTTTTTGTGATGACGCCTCCAACAGAACATTTTCAGCACTACCCTAATTGTACCCCATTATCTGGCTGTGCTCTGACATGTTTTAAGAAAAAAGCACAGCGGGCCGAGTGTTGCATCACTCTAACATCAACACCCTAAAGATAGCACACTGGCACAATGGGAGGATGAGTAAAAAAGAAAATACGATCAAAAAGCATCAGTAAACAATATGAGGAAAAAGGAGAAACACAAAATCCTCTGGAAATTATTTGATTAGACATGACAAAGAAATACTTGGACACCATTTTCCAAACTAGAGGTATTTACTTTAAAAAAAAAATCTTTAACATTTAGGGAACCTAAATTTGTCTATATCTTCATACTTAATAGACAATATCTCCGACAGAGCTCATAAGCTTGATTTTAGATATCTCTACTACTATCTACTGTAATAACATTGTTTACCTTTTTGTGTTTTAGTTGTTATCACTGTACAGTTGATAAACTGTGGGTAGTAGATAAGAGGAGGAGATTGGACGAGTCTTGAAATTGATTTTTCCTCCAAAATGGAGGATTAGTCATTTTCTGCTGTTGGAGAAAAGAATCTTGCTTTTGTCCCTGTAAGATGACTGTTTTGCTTGCCCATATTTTAAGTACACTTAATACAATTTATATTTTAAATTAAGGCACAAGAAACCTTGAAATTACCTTGATTCTTAAAAAAAGAAAAGAAAAAAAGGCTAATCAAAATGCTTTGCAGTTTAAGGGCTTTCTAGTCACCTACTCACTGATCCTGTTGGGAATTCTCTGTCCATGTAATTTACACTTTCCTGCTCAAATGGGCAACATGTCCTTATGTCCTCAAACAATCCTGCTGAGCATATGGCCTATAGAGGTTAACTTTAAGTATTCTATTTATCTATCTATCTATCTATCTATCTGTGAATCAATGCGTACGGTCTAACTGATGCATCACAAACATCCAGCAAACTGATATAACTGCATTCATGTACAATAAAGTTAGGATCTAAAAGGTCAGCTCAAAATAGGACAAAGCCCAAAGGAGTTCTCTTAAGGGCCAGCTGAATTTAATACACATCCATCACTTTTTATCATCTAATTAGTCCACAGTGTTGCAGCCTGGTCAACATTGGAGAAAGGCAGAGTTATTGATCAAGAAATGGATAGTATCTATCATTTCACTTCAACATTGACTCTCTAGTCATTTGAAAACAGGGAGGACAATATCGCGGTGGCACCATGCGAAGAGAATCATGAATGCCATTCATAACAGAGGTAATTCTTTTGTTCTCTTCAGTTGCACTACTGGCTAATAGACTTGTTGTACTAACTCTTATTATACCACCCAGTGTAACACTGCGTGGTCTTTTTCAAAAAAGACCCATTTAAGTATATGATACTGTAGTTGCTCAATCAATTTGCAAATCATTAATGAATGGTGGCGTGTGCTAACCAAACATTAGATTGATGATTAGTCAATTCACATTATTGTCCAAAAAAGTCATCATCTAAAAGAACTGATAGGATATTTCTTTCTGAAACAATGTTTTTGTTAAAGCAATGATTATTGGTATGGGAGTACAAGAGTGAAGGCATCAAGAAGTATGACTAGAAATAGCTGAAAGAACAAGTGGAAACACCTAGGAATTATAGTATTTTAGATTTAGATATATACTTTCTTTTTCTACACGTGTTCTTTAGTTGGTGAAAGCAAAAACTGGAGAGCCTCAAGCTTTCTCTGCTCAAATGAAAATAGGCAGTTTGATGTTTGTCATACTTTGCCCTGACCAAAAATAATGGGAAGTTCCTGTGCATTTTCCAGTAATCTCAGTTAGAAAACAAAAGCTGAGATGAAACAGGAAAAAGACGAGCAGACATGTTATCTTTAAAATGTTTGCTAAAGGTAGTAACCAAAGTCTCTCTAGTTGCCAAAAGCAAGCAAAATCTTGAGTCAACCACCACCCTTACTGTTCCCGGTCCAGTGTTCAGTTGCCTGATGCCTCATCTGTTCCTGAGTCTGCACCTGGGTCTGCAACTGGATCTTCCCAAGTCCAGACCCCTTTCATGGTCTGCCAATGGAAAGACTGTTCCTGTGTCAGCTGACAAATCCCCTATTCTGAAGTCTGGGTCAATTGACGCTCCTTTTACAGAGACTGTTCCTGAGTAAAAAACCACAAAGGATTGTCCTAGTTTTGGCTAACATTCCTGTTGACTGTTCTCCCCCATTCCTCAGTTTGAATCAACTCTCTCATCTTCTGTGTTTCTGAGTCTCAGTTGGCCAATGTAGAGATTTTTCCCGAGTCATTGTTTGGGATTTCCATTATTTCCTGTTATATTTTGTTAATCATGTACCTTCTGTCTCTGCTGGTTTTACTTCAACTTTACTTTCTACTTTGTGTATTTAATCCTGCCCAGATTGTATGAACTGGACTCTTTAGCTGAGCTTTGTTTAATTTTGTTTGCCACCTGATTTTTTTTTTTCACTGAGTTATTTGAAAGTTTTCATGTTCTTTATGCAACCTGCCTTCATGTCTCTGTGTCCTGTATTTGGGTCCTCTCTTGAACTGGAACCCTTGACAAGACAATTAACTTAAGTGCCAAGGACTGATGAACACCGAGGGCCATAGATGATGTGTCCTCTGTGTCAGAACAAGGCTGCCTTTTCACAGCCTAATCTGGAGTAGTCTTTGAAATAGGACAGACCATGCCCTCCCATTATGATGTATTTTGGTTTTAGAAATGTGAATTTTCAAAGATGAAAGTTCCAGAACTAGGACACAGCAACAAGAATTTCCAGTGAGAAGTGTAATGTTAGAACAAGCAAATCAATACTGTCGGTTAGTCATTCTGTCAGGTGACCCTACAGAGTTGTGGTGGAAAATTCAGCACTTCCAAAGTAGTTTTCTAGCAGTGGGTTTAGCCTGAAATAGCAACTGATTTATCTGTTCTAACACAAAACACGCACCAATTGAGTTGTGTAAAAATTACAGAAGAGCACAGGGGACAGTGTAGCTATCCAGTGAGTAATGGCAAATGTGCATTTTGAAAATTTGTGCTCCAAAACAAAAGCGGGATTAGATGATTTGTCAGTGTTTAAAGGTTTGAATAGCTGAAGAAGATAACTGCACACATTGGGGGTAAAACACAATCATGAAATTGTACATTACAAAGGAACAAGCTTAATAACACTGTAAATCAATAGCTGGCACCACCTACAATGAGCCAGTAATTGCTATAACTTTAAGTGTCCCAGTTTGTTTTCTGCTTGGACTTCAGTTTCTCACCTCAGCACATAACTCAGAACTGCAATCCCAAACATTCAAATCCATGATCTACTGTTATCAGTAGATCATGCATTGTTTAGATGTTTGGATCCTAAAACAAATGCTATTGTTTCACATGATAAGTTGGTTAATGTGTCTCAGGTTTGTCAAATTAAAGTTCTGACAAAGGTTTTTGTTGAAGCCTGGAATAAAACTTGCTTTAAAACCTGGGCCAGTGAAGAAGGTAGGATACACTTGCCTGCCAAATACCACCACTGCACCTCATTACTCACAAGAGTGTTATGACAATGAATGATTTTAATGCCAAAAAAATGAATATACCTTCATTATTCTGGTAAGTTTATTAAGTTATTTATATAATAATAGATCATTAAAATTTTAATGTTAAGTCTAATATGTAAACTTTTACATGCAGATATGACCCTTTTAAATCAACCCATTCTGAAAATCAAATGCAGCTTATCTCTACTGCCTTTCACTGTTATTCAGGTGAGTGCATTAAGAATCGATCAATAGAGTTTTTGCACTTGACCTTCTAAATTGAATTAAGGTGCTTCCAAATTCCTTAGTATGCTGGGTGGACAAAAAAGGGAAAAAAAAGGAAAACGGGACACCTCTTTACAGTGCAGGCCAGGTTGTGATTTTGTGTTCTAACAGGGTGATAAATTAAGCTTACTGCATAATCCAGGGTTGTAGCTTGGTGCTATAGGATCAAAGCACTAAAGAAGACTCTAGTCTGCCTCCATTTTGTCCTGTTAAGTCACTGCCATTACCAATGACTCACTACATTTGTTTAAAACAGACACTCCAAAATGTATTCACCAATTTAATCACCCCTGCACATGATACACAGCCATTAACTGATTGACCAAAATTGTGGTCAAAATTGTGGACAAATAGACCAAAGTTTTCTATGAAATGCTCAGGAGAGACAAACTCTAAATGTCTGCACAGAAAAAAAATCAATTGTATTTTACTGTAATTTATCCAAAGCGATAAAAACATAAGAGCAAAAAAAGATTTTCATTTCTGTTTTGGGACATGAAGTCCGCAGTCGGTATGATCTCTCGCCCCACTGCTGTACATAGGGATTAAAACTGTACACAATTAACACACACACACACAAATCAGTTCAAGAATGTTTATACCATACTAACTTTCCTTTTTTGCTGTCATTAAACAAACCCAAATTCTCATCAAAACATGTACAAAACATGGTATACAGCCACAGAGTGGCACATATTTTCATGTTATTTTCATGTTTATACATCACAGATTCTGTTTTATATGTAGAGCCCCAGGCTTCACGTCTCACAATGCAAAGAATTTGTCTTCACATAGCCCATTTTGCTGTTCAGCGTGCCTACAAATATGCATTAACCAGATTTCTGATTATGTTTGGTTTGCTTATGAAAACCAAATGTTTTCCATAGAGGTTTGTATGATACCTGTCCAAATCTGTTTGCCAGGCCCAGAAATAAAGCAGGAGAGTCTCACATCTCTGGCAAAATGAAAAGGTGATTTGTAAATGTTTCATTTTTGTGTAAGAAAATGTGCAATTCCTTTTTTCCTAGTACTTTGAGGTGCTCCACAGTGTTGCTCTACATAAAAAGTACAATAAAAATAAAAATAATATTAAAATCAAATAAATTCATGCCTTAAAACAATCCTTCTACTCTAGGCTGAATATACAAAATCTTTATATTTCCAGTCTTCTTGCTGAGAGATTCCACAATGAAATTCATGAGGAAAATGCCTTCAAGTATCACTCAGGGGCATTTTCCTCATGAATTTTATTATCTTCATTAAATGCAGACAACAAGAGAATAGATTCTCCTGAACCTGCACCAGCACTACTTAAGGTAGATTGCTGCATAAGTCCCTGTATCGAGTTTAATTTTTTTACTTTATATGTTTCTTTGTATATGTTTGTGTCAAAAGAATGAAACATGCTCTTGCTTCTGCATTGTGACATTGCAGACTATGATTAATTCACAGGATGCACGAAAGAGAGAGACTTAAAATACAAGGTCATACAAATATTGATTTACTGATTTGTGGGCCAAAGACAAGTTTGCTCTTTTTATGTTTTTTTCTACTTGCTGTGGTCACTATAGGAATGGTCACTTGAATCCATTTTATTATTTCCTTTCTAAATGTAGCCTGATAAACCATTTGCAGGTACCAGCCCCAGTGGAACAACAGGCTGCGATTCTGCTGGCCATGGTACTCTGACTTTAATTGCACTGAGCCCCGTAACAGTTTGCACGTATATGGTCTGCCAAAACCTCCCCACAATAGCCGTTCATCTCAGCTTCACCAGACAAGCTTAGACTGTGGCAGAGTTCAGAATCAAGTCATTTCATATTAGTAGACTCAAATCTCAAAGGTGGAGCTGCAGCTCCTGAGCTGTAACTATATTGAGAAAGTGCCACAGGCCTGATGTAGTTTACACTGGCAGCACAGAAGCTTCATGTGTGTTGTCACAAGCATTATTTTGCAGTCTTTAGGGTTTTGGCATAAGACTCTGTGCTGCAACTTCAGATGTTTAATCAGACACAGAAGAGCCTCTGTTGTCACATTAATTCACCATAGAAATGATGTGTCTTGCAAGAACTGGCTCTTGGCTAATCAGGCTGCATCCCCAGTACACCACAAAAAAAAAAAAAAATGCCCTGGACATCAGTTGCTGGTGTAGTGCTGATTTCGTTAGATTTTAGATTTCATGATTTTTTTCCATGATATACAAAACACAGTACATCTTTGAAGAATATAATTCAGGTTTTGCCTTTTTCTTTTTTTCCCCAAATGCAACAATGACAGCGCATTTATACACCATGAACTAGATGTGTCCTATGTGTATAGCCTGTGAAATGACATTTACCACAAATACTTACTGTATAATATTGCATGAACTGGGAATGGATATTGAACATCAAAATTGCAGTGAAACTGCAGATACTATATGATTTTGGTATTGGGCTATTGACACAACCAATAGATCATCTTTGCAACAAAGCAGCTGCCTGGACTGTCTGAAGTAAATTTTAGTAAACACTTTTTTCTGAGCGACCACTTATTTGTAAATGCAAATAGACACAATCTGATCCCTCAGCTTCCGGAGAGAAAGACAATGTCTGAGCGATTTATGAATGGCTCAGATAACAGACACAACAAAGAGAAGATAAAATGGCTCAATATATTTTCTCATGTGCTCGTGTGATAATCATTTATCATCAGCAGTGAGTCAAAGCTTCCTAGTTAATACCATTTCACTTGTGTTATTAACAATGGAACATTCTGCTGCAACTACTTCATGGCCAGAGTGTCTGAACATGCTCAGAAATCTCTGACAGGGTGACTCTTAGACAGGTAGGTAGTCGGACAACAGTGGGAATTCACAAATGGTGCAGTTCGTATTTGAGAGCTCTTTGCTTCTCAGAGTGGCAATTTATGAATACAACAATTTCAACAAACCCATTGAGCTCTTCTACGCTCTCTTGACTGCCAAACACCCAGTAACCATTGTGCTCCAAACACTTGTCCATACTTTCTTCCCACTCAGCCAATCACCTGCATTGCTTACATGTAGTTTTGGTTTGCCAGTTACTCGAGTCTTACTAAAACAGAGTTTCTCTCTCTTTTTTTTTTTTTGTTTTTTAGAAAATGCAGGTATGCCGAATGTGTTCTTGCATCAAGTTTTCAGCAAAAAAGATAAACAAAAAAAAAAGATGTAAGTTACAGCACACTGAAACTAGTGATACTATTTGATGGTTATTTGAGGTTCATTTCCAAAGCAATAACTCAGATTTGTCCATAAAAACTTAAGTTGATAGCAAACTGTTGCTTAATTACACATCCAGGAGTTACAGAGCAACATTATAAATGGCCTATTTGGCATTTTGTTTGGCCATCTGATGAATGTAGAGTTTAATATTCACTCTTCTCTTTCTGAGTTTTTGGTCTCTACTAACTCCTGAAATAAATATTTGGCTTGCTAACTGTATCTTTCTAACCAGGAGTAATTTTTTAAAGTGTAAACACTGACAAAAACTAAGGCCAAAAATGGCCCTAACTCATTAAACCTAAGGTGAGCTACAGATTTGGCCTTGTAGGTTAATTAATATGAGAGACCCCTTTTGGATAATCACATTGTTTTCCATCCTGTTTTCCAAATGTCAGTTTACACCTTCTTATACAACAAAACTAGGGATTATTACAGCTTTACATTAATACATCACCTGCAGAAGCTTCATTTATGTCAGCAGTGGTAATGTATCTTTTCTGTCTGTAATGGTAGCTTCCATGATGACAGAGTTTTCATAATTTAGTGGAAATGCACTGGCTGAATCCTAAACAGCTCCTTTGGTATACTGCCATCCTTTACTAACGCTATAATATGACTTTGTATCACCCCCTGTTTGCATGCCCAGCCAGCTACAAGCATTAGAAATGACAAATTTGGTCAAGCAATATATACATAGAAATATTTTCTCCATTTCAGTACAGAGAACTTTAAATATAGCAGGGGCTTGCTGTTCTGAGAAGCAGGCATTGCAAATTGTTTGTGACCCAGTACTTATTGTGACGATGGCTCTCCTGGTGTGTTGGAGGTGTGTGATGAATGAGATTCTCTAATACGGGGAGACATTTCGGTGGCATGCAATTTTAGATCCTCATATTGTGGCAACAAAGTGTACAAGTTAAGGTCTACTGAATATTTTCATCAGTAATTATAGTCTGCAGCCCATGTATAATAAATTCAGTGTATAATACGCCTAAGCAACATCCCCGTCCTCAGCACAATGCAGAACGCGGGATTGTTTCCTGCTTGTGCTTTCTTCCACTCAGAAATGTGTTAAGGGAAACTGACATCACCATCAACGTTTTTAATTTAAAAACGCTAAATATCCATTTCCCCTAACATGTGAAGACAAACTTTTTTCTGTTCTTTCTATCCCTCTCTCTCACACACTCTCTCGTTTTTTTTCTCTTTCTTTTTCTTTCTTTGTAAATTAATGCGCCGCAAAAAACCAGCAGGGTGCAGACATGAGCTTTCTGTAAAAAATAACCTCTATCAAAATAATCTCTCTGATACTGAATTTAATAGTCAACTTTATATGGAGCAATTCACGCTACAATAAGCTCTCACATATTCCAGCGGCGTGAGCCCCATCTCTCTACAAGTAGGTCTATACAGGAATGAAGAGAAGCTTCTTTCTACACAACTGTTCTTAGATTAGGAAATCTGACGTTTCTAGCACTACTTGTGCACGGACAGAGGAAAAGTGGGTGTACACACTAGTTGTGCTGTGTGGCTCTATAGTGCTTCAGCTCAGATGAGCTCACCCAGCCGATGCGCACATCGTAGGATCCTACCAATGTGAGAAGGCGTAAGGACGGCGAACAGCATCCTGGTAGTCAGTGGGAAGTGTGGATGCTTTGGTACAAAGGCAGCCGAGTTTCTACTACACAAAGTAAATAGAGACAAGCGTAAAGGACTGCGCGCCAAACTGTCTCATGTTGGAAAGATTCAAAGGGTTTGTAGGTTGCCTGTATGGATGGAAATCTACTCTTTCTTCGGAGACGGGACTGGACTTCGGGCTGAGCGGCTGACTAGAAGAAGCGTACTTTAAGCACTCTGCTTCTCATTGTCTTTTTTTTTCTTTTTTCCCCTCTTCATAAAATGCCAGGATTTCGTCCATCATACGCTGTCCAGTTCCAGCCAGGCTGCTAATTTGGAAGGACGCCAAACCTACAGCCTCTGATATCTGCAAGTTCAGTCCAATAAATTGTAACATTGTCTGTCAGCCTTGGAATTAGAAATCGATACTCAAGAAAAGGGACGCAATATATTTTTTTTTTTTTCCGGAATTGTAACGATCTAGTTCCAGCTATCCTTATAAATATGCGTTTTGGTTGGATTAGGGTGGTTTGGTCCAGCTTCACGCTTTTTTAGCTGGAGCAGCGTTGATAGTGACTGATTATTGCTGTTGATTTTGTCCATGCAAGACTCGGGGTGGAAACATGTCTGACCACTTCTTTGAGAGGATCATTGCTGTCAGAGATGGCATTTTGGTCCAGCACTTCGGTTTTCACCTCTAAAGTGCCCCGGAAAATCTTATTCATGTTCACCCTCTCCCTGTCTGTCACCTACTTGTTCTATAGCTTGATGAGCTGCTACAACTCGCTGCAGTTCCCTCTGCAAGAGAACTATGTGTATCAGGGGAGGCTGGTGACAGAGGAGACAACTTTTGTTACATTGAGAGAGAAACTTTATTCCACTTCCCAGGGCTTTGCAGAATTCACCGAATCCGAGAGAACAACCCCGGTTTCCATCACGAAAGAACATGCTGAGGCCGAACAAAGGACAGTGGAGTGGATTAGGACTCAGCCGTCTCCAACTAAATCGGCGGCGGTGTATCACACCACCGCGGTAGAGAGGGAGCACCAGGAATTCAGCACCACAGACAGCGAACTCAGGGTGAACTGCACCTCGGATTATGGAGAGAAGAAACTTCCCCAAGCCATCATCATCGGGGTGAAGAAAGGAGGAACCAGAGCCCTGCTGGAGGCTCTCAGGGTACACCCGGATGTCAGAGCAGTTGGAAATGAGCCACATTTCTTTGATAGGAACTACGAGAAGGGGCTTGACTGGTACAGGTGAGTTATCTTTCAGTCCTGTGTAGTTATTTGCGTAAAGACCTGGTTTGTATACACACACACACACACACACACACACACATATATATATATATATTCGAAAAGCATACTTTTGGAATTTGTTGCTTCATTACTTTCTAGTTATAATAATTAATTTCGGTTTAGAAATCAGCTTCCTCGAGAGAGAGCCGACATGTAATCCCACTCAGTGAACATAATTTCTGCCTTCACGGCAGAACTTTTCAACTTGTCAATCTGCACTTTCAGTTGCATTAGCCTACTTACACTAAAATTACAAAGCAGAGGCTAAAATGAAAAGCATTGCACTGTAAGAGATGTCCTAATTCTCTATACCGATTTTTCGTACATACACATTGGAGACAATGGCAGCCTGAATGTGTAGGAAAAATCGAATAGAACAGCTTTAAAGAGTGGTTACAGTACCAGTAATGCACACAGGATTTATGGTAGTTGTCAAGAACATGATGTGGTCCTTTAAAAGAATGCATTTGACTTCTCTTTGCACAACCACCAACTGGATGAAGTGAGATCTATGACTTTTTATTACACAAAAGCAAGAAGTAGTTTCAAACTCTGACAAGTTTTAATTGCAAACTTCCCTCTTGTTAATCGTAAGGTGTGTAATTAATACATAGTGAATCCTATTAAAGATCCACAGTGGTTTTAAACATAGTAAAGAGTGTTACATTGTACAGCTGGTCTGTCTGTCACATATCAAGGGATGCTATGTCACACAGGAGGTTAAAATTTCGACTTTTAACAATCCATGCACCAGACACAGAGGACTATCACCACATTTTAAAAGGATTTTCATGCCATTTAAATTCATCCTCTACAACATGTTATTTTACGTTATTTTTTATTTTACTTTTTGGCAATGTGTTTTGACAGAGCCAGTGTAGATAAAGACAGCCAAGTGAAACACTCGGCTGCCTTTATCTACCAGTAAAACTGAAATAGACAACAATTTGGAAATGAATTATCAAAGAAAGCTTATAAAGAATGACAGATAAACTGTTGATAAACTGTAAGAAATGTTCAGATTTCCCTTTTGACACTGAAATAAGAACCTGGCTTGTTATGTAGTTAATAATTTCTCAGCTTTAGTTTTCCTTACACTTTTATACACAGTTACACCCATGCACACAAATGCAAAGTAATGGTTATATCAATAAAGAGGCAGAGTTTTTTGTAGGTGTACTGTATATTATATAAAGATATCCTGTAAATATTCAAATATAAATCTGTATTTCTTTTGATTTTACTAGTCAGTCATTCTTTCCTGTAGTAAAATGAAACCATGAGTTACTAGAACAACTGCTTCCCTTTATTATCATATCATCTACTTGACTAATAGTGCCATAAGAGCTGGATTTCTTGAAATATCTTTTGTCTCAGCTTTGCAGCCAGTTCTCAGATGTGTGTGAATTATTTACACCCCCTTTCATGTGTGTGATAGTTGACATTCACTTTGACTCCAGGTTTATTTGCGAGAGAAGAACCTGTTTATCACTAATGTGTTTATAGGAGAAAAAAAAATCAATTTGGGAGTTCATTCATGGTCAGTTGGTCATGGCTCAGTTAGGCGTTGTTTTCACATAATAATGTTTGACCAGGGGAATTTTCTAATGGAGTCAATGAGCTGATGAGAATGACACTGACTCAAAGTCCCTTCTGTTCCTCTGTAGATCTGAGTGTGTTACACTGGTGTTTGGGTTGTGGAACATCTGCTTTCATCTCACTGTATAGACATGGGAGCTCTCAGGCTGTTCATTTATCCTGTGTTAATGCAAGCTGTTTCATTATGCTTACGGTGAAAGGCTCATTAGACAGGAGGATGACATGCTCACATAAATAATAATAAATGTGCTTGTGTGTTTTAGGGGCCTCAGGGCTAAATAATTCCTGAAGGGGTGTTTAATTTTGAACATTCACCTCAAAATGACACGTTCAGGGAGGAAATAAACATGCAAGAAACATTTTACATCGATGGAGAGGTTTCATCGAGAGAGTTGAGATTTTGACTTGCTTCGATGGTCTGAGTGAATGATTAAATGGTTAAAAATAATCATGAGTCGAGACATGCTTTGTCATTGATTTAAACATTAATTCAGACAAAGTTTGTTTGTTTCTAAATGCTAAATGATATATTATACTGCCTCTCTCTTCCCTGTTGGTAATGCTCTGGCTAATGCGCACTTAATGGAAGTGAAATTATGATCACATACTAATGTTTGCAACAGTTTGACATTGCTGTAGTTGAATCAGACCGGTAATCTCACAAAATGGGATTCATAAATTTGGGCCTGTCTTAGTAACACCTGGTCTACATTTTGATGGCAATGGTAGAAGATCTATAGGGAATATACCAATCTGAAGACATCATATAAGAACACAGTTGAATGCCTGTGCTCACTTTCTGCCTGTATGTTTTTATACTAAGAGCTGGTATTAACAAAAGATAATAGATCTTTACAGTTTTCTACACATACCCAGCACATATTCTTAAATTCAGGGTTAGTTATCTTTAGAGAGAATTGGGATTGTGTGTTTATGCTTTGGTTGTTTTTGTTACTTACTATGTATTTACATCAGCCAGAACTACCTATGTGATATCATGGTATTGCATAGGCACACTGCACATGCTATGTATATGCATTCTAATCTTTTTTGCATGTCATTTTATGGAGTTAAATGACACGCAAAAAGGTCAGGGATAAAGTTTTTTTTTCTTGGCACGCAAGAAACAAAAACTATATGAAATCACTTATTTCTTTAGTTTAGGTTCGATCTACTGGCAGCAATTTATCTGTTTTCGGTATGTAAAGAACAATTAACAGACGAAATCTTAAGGGTTTTATTGACATTGATTTTGACAAAACTGCAAGTGAAACATATGGAAGTCCTGTTCTGGTGAGACAGTGTAATCTAAATTTATTTTATCCTGTGTTTATGATTTAAATGCAGGATAAAAACAAAGTTTTTGCTTTGATAATTTTCCAAGTTAATATGTTGTGTAAATGGGTGTGATACCTATCACAAGAAGCTAAGATGCACCAGTGGCCCATGTTGTGAATAGGCATTAAAGCATTCATATTTTCATTTCTTCATGCACTCTAAACACAATGCAGTACAGTGTGTTAGCAAGTTATACAACATTAAGGTCTTTCTTTTGCCTTGAAATGTACTGTGTGTATCTAAAGGAGGTGTTTTGATTTTTTTTATCCATCATGCTCTGAGATGCCAGTCTATGGATGTAAGCTTAAGTAAACTGTCCCTACAGATGTTACCTTTTACTACAGCCATTTGTTTTTTTCTGTTATTTACAACAGTTATACAGTGTTTGCTTATAGTTGCCACTGTGGAAAAAGGCATGTCATACTAAGAGGCTATGTGCATAATTATTAGAATCTCTTGGCCACTTTTGGATTCTACTGTAAAGCAAGTTCGAAGTTTGCAAGTTAACTACTATTTTTAGGACTATAGTAATGGTTATTTATTGTTGGTGTATGCTATGGTATCTTATGTCACACACTTAACTAGCTCTAGAGTAGGTTACATTCAAGATAGCAGATTAATAAATATAAAAAACATCACCTACTGTCCAATCAACACTGTTGGGAAGAAGTGTCATCATCCAAGGAAAATCCCTCAGACATCTATGAGCTGGTTAAAGGGTCTCTATTTTTCAGAAACTCCTGATCATGCCCTGATGTGCACTAATGCCTGTGTTTACATTGAGCCTAATATCCCAATCATAATTGCGTCAACCCAAATGTAATAAAAATACTCCTTACAAACTCCTCAGTCAAAATAAACAAACCCAAATCAGCTTTTAGAGAGTTCTTTAAGCATTTTCATAAAGCGATCAGAAGAAAAATTGTCCAATGGAAATGATTTAACCTGATTACTTTCTGGCTGTGTTCTTCCTGCCCATGCGTAGGGACATCTGCTTCTCCACTTCCCAAAAATAGCAGCTTCCAAGCTGAACTTCTTCATTGCAGAGTTTCCTTTGAATTCAAAGTCTTAAATAATTAAAGAGCTAAGAGCAACGCAATAATGGCAACTGCTGTGCTGAACAAGTGATAGATATCCATCTTCAGGGAGCTGATCAAACACATGTGAAAAGATAACAACTGATGAAGATGGATGCATGAGACATTCATCACTCTTATACATGTCACAGTGTTCTGCATCACCGCATGTAAACATCGGAGCATATATTAAAGCCATAACCCATGAAAAGACTTGACACAAAATTTTTAATTGGAATGATTTCAATCTGAATGAAAAAAAATGTGTGGATGTAATCACAGCCAATGGGAGTTATAGATTCTCAGCAGTAGGAACTTGATTCATTTTTTTTCATGCTGCAAGCATTTTCTAAAACAAAGCTCTAAAGCCTTGTATAATATGTTGCCCTTATATTAGATTTGCAAGTGAGCCTTCTGCTGGTTTAAGTTATTTTTTTTACATGTATATTTGTTAGTCACAGGACCGTTTACCCTGCCAGGGATGACAGGGATAAATAAGGCTAAAACCCTCTTACACACTATAAGAATACATCTAAGCAATACATTAATTTAATTGAATATACAATAGTCAGTTGTATCCATGCCTCGATGATGTATTTTGCATTTATTTAGCATTAAAAATAGCTTTTTTGTGAGAAATGTGTGGCCCTAAATGCTTTTTTGTGAATGCACTTACATTATATGGACTAACATATTGTGCCATCTACACATTACACCTACAGTAGCTGCTTGGCCATGGAAACCCATACCACAAAGTTCTGGCTGCACAGTGTTTATGCTGATGTTAGTGCCAAAGGAGGTTTGGAACTCTGTAGTTATTGAGTGAGCAGCATAGACAGTACAAAAAATGGACACCCATTGGTTTCTGAAGTCCCGCTTTGAAGCCTCAAGATGAGCATTTCTGCTGTTGCCACCTGGGTTTGTTGCAACCCAGATGACGATGAGGAAGGCTGGGTCTGACTGTCTGCACGCTCATTGGCTAATGACTTGTGTTAACAACTTGTTAGCTAATGAGCATGCAGTTTCATACCACAGATAATCCTCCATTTTGAAACATGCTATGACCAAGATTTACAGACTTAACTTTCTATTCAATGTGAGCCAAAACAAGTGACTGAGCCCATAAACTCAGCAGGAAAGTGTTTACAGAAGTCAAGACAGAAAGCTGTTTTCCCATAGACTTCTATAGGACCGGAAGTCTTTTTGCAACCACAGCTATTGCCATCTGGTGGCCTTCAGATAGAATGCAGGTATAAGGCACTTCCACATTTGCTTAATTTTTCCAACTCGGAAGCTATGTCCATGTTTTATACTGTCTATGGACAGCAGGGCACTGCCACGTGGTTGTTTTTAGCACTTTTTTACACACTATGCACTCGGCAACCCCGCTCTGTAACTTTACGTGGTCTGCCACTTCACGACTGAGTTGCTGTGGTTACAAAACACTTTAGAACAACCCATTCTTTCACAAATATTTATAAAGGCAGACTGCATGGCTAGGTGCTTGATTTTATACATCTGTGGCATGGGACTGAAAATTCCTGAATTCAAAGATTAAGAGGTGTGGCCCATATAGTTTATAGTGAGATATGAAAAACCCGAGTTGATAACCACTACTATGTGAATGCTTAGCGTGATTGCTCTTCGTAGGTTTAGCGAAGTGAGGTATAGAAAAGATATCATGTGTATGTTGAAAGGGAATGGATTTCTTTTTATCGCTGTGTGTGATTAAACATTTAGGATAATAAAAAAACTCACTGCATTGGAATGTGGAGAAAAAAAAACTAAATAAAACTGTTAAAAATTATTTTACTTGATAACAAAAATCCTATTGCATTATCATGAAAATAGTCAGAGATTATGTTTATGCTAACTGATTAATGCACTATGATGTAATGAAAAGGTGTATGAACTACAGTCAATTTCCTTAACTCATTTTGTATGTTGTAATCACTTTTTTTTTTTTTGCTTTTCTCATGTCATTGTATGCCATGTAGTTATGTAGTTTGGTGTACAGCTTGACTCTGTACCTTACCCTAACTATTTAAATCTAAAAACATGAACACACACACAAAATGTAGCTAAAGCAGTGTGCTTTTCATTTCTTCAACATCACATACATTAAGCAAATGTAGTTTTCAGTAGTTAGAAAAGGCTCTCTAATCCACTTTAATGAGAAATAAATACCTTATAATGCAATATATTACCTGATTTTAGTTAAACAACATATACAAAGCCATAGTTTTGCATGGCTTATTTGCATATAGTTATTCGTCATATTGAAATACAGTAACCCATTACTAAAACCTTAGAAACTGGAGAAATTTAAGGGATCAATATGCAAAAGTAATTAAATTGATTAAGGTTAAAATGCTAAACAGATAATCTATGACACACCAAATGATAAAATGGTAAATTTTTGTATAAACAGAACATAGAGGAAAATTAGGATTTCACACCTTTTATATATTTCTGTAGATTTTTTTTTAATTTTCTGGAATTGTAGCATAAGCATAAACGTCTTTTGTAAAGGATTTCTAACTGGATGTGAGTATATAGAAGGTTTTAGTTTGTTATTTGAAGTTCCATAGCCATAACATGTTCTGCACAAATCCACCACACATGTGATATTCAGATTACGTTTCCAAGTTTAGTGTGGGCCTGGTTTAAACCTCCATAGACAGGCCCAGATTGGTGATTGGTGCTGTGTTCTTGTTTTTAGCACTCTTGGATAGTTTCTCCAGTGTGTTTTGGGCTTACTTTAACAAGCAATTTGCAATGTAGTGCCATCATTACCGCTCACAGAGGACTTTCATCAGCCAATTGGCACTTCTAATGCTGCCTCTATTTCTGAGTAAAGAGGATAAGCCATCACCACAAGGATTTAACTTATCTGTTCTCTCGAGCTTGCGTCAACGTGGTGCAAATGCCCATCCTGGAAAAGGAAATATTAGATGCATGGTGACCAGTACAGCAACTGTTGACTCGGGCTTTCTGCCTGTGTTCATGTATACAGTACTTTAGTGGAAACAATAATGTGCCTCACAAATTGTGCTAAAGAATTTAATTGATTACCAGTCATTCATTAAGATTTGTGTCTGATGTGGGTGAACACTCAGCAGGAATTCACTTTACACCGACTTAATGAGGACCTATTAGAGAGGTTGACTGTTTGGTATTTTCGTCACTTCTGCAAAATGTCAAACAATGGTGTTTACAATAATGTTAACTAATAGGGTTTTTGAGGAGTGACAGCCACAGCAAGAATCTATAAAGAAGAAAAGAATGCTGACCTGCTGTCGAAAAGCTTTAAAAAAGTCATGTATCAGTAACCAAGGTAGAAAACAGTTTTTGTGATGCCTCTAACTTAAAAATGATTAAAATATTACATTCCAAAATAGAAAATTTATTTTTTCAAGCCTTTTAACATCTGAGTTGCATGGAATATTAATAGTGGCAGTATCAGCCTACTACACAGTTAAAAAAGAACACATTTTTGAAATGTGTCAGATTGTCCATTTCAGATTAATTCTATCTGAAAAGCATGTGTATCCAGATCAAATAATACAGCAGGAAGCATGAGGTTTCTCATCTACTGAGGCTCAGTGTAATTCTGTTCCCCACTGATGAATGCACTGGAAAGCCAGTAGTTAGATTACTCTTCACAAATCAGAATGGCTTTCTGCCCACTGAAAGAACATCATATGGAGTAATTGTGTTGTGAATTATGTAATAAATATGTAATTAAATAATGTTAAATGTTGAAGTATGACTGCAATTTGTGAGCAAATCCAAGATTCAAGGTAATTAAAAGTGTAATTCATATTATTTGTGCTGGTATTTTAATTTTTAAACTTCTGTAGCTGATCTGTATTAAATATAAAGTTGAACTTAGTGAACAATCAATACAAGAGTCTGAGATACAGCTACATCAACAGAGAACCATAGATTCAAACCAAATTCTCTGTGAAATTCATCAAAAATCAATATGGCTCTGAAACAAAGATGCTGGGTAAATTTCAAGTAGCCCTGTCTCTGTGTGCTAGTGCCTGCGGCCCATGAGTGCATGTGCTTATGCGTTTGTATGGAATCCACCCTCCTTGTGTTTGGATACCCTGTACATACAGAACTTTCTTTAGGACAGTGGATCGTAAATTTTTTCAGGCGAGACTTGCTTCAGAAGCTGCAAAATGTTTATGTCCCACACCCTCCAAGTTTTTATCATTTATTAACAATAAAAAATTATTCAAATTATATTTTGCTTAATTAATTAAGGTCACACAAACGCTTCAGCAAACTGTTATTTGTTTATTTTCCCTAATTAAAAACATATATATTTACCTAAGTTTTGCCTCATATTTTTCCTCTGGCTGTCTGCACTCCATCTGCAGTGGCTCCAGTGGGCTCTGCCCCACAGATTAAAAACTGCTACTTTAAGAAATTCACTTCCAGAAAACTACGAAAGAAAGACTTAACCATGTACAGCACTGGATCTCAACTAAAGAACTGTGTTATGCAAAATATCTAAAAGTAAGACTTACTGAAGTCACCACTGACTCTTCCTTTAATATAAAGAGGGCATGATACAGAATAATTGATTATTGTTAAATTTGTTTTAAATCACAATGTAACTAATTGTTGTATCATATTGTGGGTTAAAGACATATTGAATCATCTAAGAGGTACAGATACACATCTCAAAAATGGACTAATATGAATCACATGTTTAAAATACAGCTATCCTTACATTGCAATATACAATAATATAATCCATTCATTTAATCTGTGTATATGCAAGTTCATAGTTTTACACTCACTCCCAGTCACACAATAACTGACAAAAATATATAATTTATTCTTTACTCATAGGGTTTCTCAGTAAGACCTAACAGGAAGTAAAACTGATCTATGTTCTGAACTTCATCAAATCATTGGTAGTAAGAGTGGCCAAATACTCAAAGGTAATAGCAGACAGAAGAAAAGATAACTATTCTCAGTAACTTATAAAATTAACAGCCCTACAGATGGGTTTCAAAAGCAAGAGAAAAAGTAGAAAAGGGCATAATCCAAACAAATCTAGTTTAAAGGGTTTCCACGAGTTTTTGACTTTGTATTCAAATTTGAACATAATTAAATATTAATGTGTAATAAAATTTGGAAACTTTAGTAAAAACTAACTCAAGAAGATTACTAATGAATGATGTGAGTGGATCATCAGCTCAGCAAAGGTATGCATGAGTGTAGTGTTTAAACATATTTAACTGTAAAATAAACTGGTTGTGAACCAGAACCAACATTTTCCTGAGGTCTGGAAGCTGTAATATGTCTGTGTTATTAAAATGACATTTTGTAATAAAAGCTAAAGGGATGTACTCATAAATCTTTGGAAGATGGTCATACCTTACCATTTCTGTGCTAAGACAGAAATCAGCAATAGCTTTCAGCTCCATAATGATGTGTCCCAGCAGACATAGGCTTTATTCCAGCAAATTCTTAAATTATTCAGCCAATTCTTCCCAGGGCATCAAATACTGCCATATATGCCTGTATGCATAGGCTGTTAATTGGCATTGATGCCATGATGGAAGAGGTTATGGCAAAAGAGAGAGCCTCACTCCCAAGTCTGTACATACAGATGCTTGTTAAACACCCCTATGCGTCACATTTAAATGTACTGGGTAAGTGCCATATTTCCGGGCGCAGGTTTAATATTGTGAAAATTCATATTTGAGCCCAAATTACAATCTTTTCTGAACTTAACAATGTAGCTTTTGGTGCCAAAACTTACACAGCAAGGGAAAGTGCAAAGCACAATGCTGACAAACAGGACAGGAACTACAGTCTGACAAACTTGTGAATTACTGAGCCACCACTCCTCCAACCTCCAATTTCAGACTTTGTTGCAGAGGACTATTATCTCAGCATCCCTTATTGTGTTAATAAATTATTTTACTTTTAATGATGTTGTCATTGTTTTTTGTTTTTTTTTAATAAGCAAACATGGCCTTTTAAAAGGCTGTCAGAGAATGAGACTTTCCACTTCCAAGAACTTCTCACTTAAGATCCGCCGTAATCAACAGATCCTACATAGCTACAAACTTTTACCTTATCCGAGGTCATAGAGTAGAGTACACTGAATCCTTATCAAAGAACTAGATCCATTCTGTGCACTGCAAAGAATGGATCTAGTTGTAAAGAAAAAAAAAAAAAAAACTTTTTTTTTGGTTTGTTTTTTAATATTAAATTCTACTCACGAAGGCAGTGTCATTGTGCAATGTCTGATTTAGCTGCTGCAGCATGTCAAGGGAACAGAGTGTAATGTGGCATAGGTGTTGGTGTACCCGCAACCTTTGGTCATAAGACAGGATTTGGAACAGGAGGTGTGTAATGGAGATGTGAATCCATGGCCAAGCGCAGCAGCAGAAAGTCTAAATCCAGCGTTTATCCCTTGTTTAGACCTGCTTTCCCTCTCTCAGCTGCTCCATGGGCAGCTTAGCCTCTGACTCTTGCCACCTGACTGGGAGCCCATGACTCCACTCAGTGGGGAGATGGGAAAGAGCACGGTGGGCCAGATCCCCGAGTAGGCAGGATGCCATCCATTCCAGCTGGGCCTGTGTGCTGCTGCAATGCTTCCCTGTCCCACGCATTCCCAACATGGCAGAATCTGCCTACGCCTGATAAGACAGTGCCAAGACTCACAAGGACGCACCTCTGAGTGCTCCAATGCCAGTGCTGCAGTTGTAGAATTAAACTTTTTAATTAACAGCATACCCCTGTGCTGTAAAGAGAGAGGACCGGTTCAGTTAGGTCTTTCTCAGTGCCCACCCTCTTTCCACTTGATTAAACTCTCAAGGATCACAGAGCTCTGAGGTACCAGTTACCACAGGAGCAATCATGTTTATTTCTTGTTTTAAAATCTCTTCAGATCCAGCATAGCACAGAAAAATTTGTCTTTGTATCCTATAGCTAGAAAGGGCAGCCTTTTCTCCTTGTTCTATCTCATACACAATAACGTATTGAAAAGTAGACCTACTGTACTCCAGTGTTATTCCTGTCTACCTTGTTGAATCAACAATGTGATGAAGTCATTCTTTCTCAGTACGAAAAGACTTCTTATTGCAAAAGGACACTCCTTAGTGATTACTGAACATACCACTGAGTGTAAGAATGTAATGTTAGAGTACCAGTGAGTGCCTGTGCAATCTAAAATATGAAATGTTATTGGTCTCTTATATGGAATTATTTAAACAAGATTGCATTGATCATTAAGTATGCATGCTGTGTGTTTACGCATTTATGAATTTACTTATTTGGTGGAAAATGGCTTCATTTGAAAATGTTTTTTCTGGGCAGATATTTTAAAACACTTGAAAAATGCCAACTTTTACCACAATACACAGTGTCTAATTTTCAAGATCTGCCCAAAATATCTTTTTCTGTTGCCTTCAGAGTGCACAGAACTAGAATGAAAATTGTGTATGGTATTATAAACATGTTGTCACTAATGTTCACGTGTGCATTATTATCATTGTGTAATTAATGCAATATTCTAGAGGCAACGCACAGTTCTTGCTGTTATTGTGTGGTTTTATGCAGCATGTATCAACATCATTGGGCTGTGAATTCTTTAACCTCAGGTAAGACCTCTGAATTTCAACAAGAACAGACACAAAGCTACAACTATTCAGAATCGCTAATTAGTATACTATTACAGCATGATTCTCCAGTGTCATATTTTCGGCAGGAAATATCCTAATACAGTGGATCAACACATACTGTACACAGCACAGTGTGAAATTACCTTTCAGAAGGTTTTTTTCTTTCACTGGTGATTTGTTTTGACTGAATAGAGGGTCCTTTCATTTCAGGATAACAGATAGGTTTGATCTTATTCTAGCAATCTGTATTGTGACATGGGAATTATGGAAGAAGTAATAGCGCTTCATCCTTTCTGCATATAGAAGAAAAAAAAAACCTCTTCAGCAGTTAATGGGTATAGCCAATTTCATCCTGCCTTTGGTCCTGTTCAGAATTCATGCACATTCCTCCTCTCTTACACACACATTTGTCTCTTTCTCTTGTCCTGCTGTAGCTACACTCCAATGCTTTCAAGTGGAAGTCTATTTTACTTATGGTTAGATTTTAATTCTCCATTTTTTCCCCTTCCATTGCTATGAAGTGGCCTCGGGTTATGGTTCGCGATAAAGGCTCATATCCACTTTTTTGTGTCCATCAGAACAGCTAGATACAATTCACAGCAGCCATCTCCTCTGTTGTTGCCGGGATAGAAGGAAGGACTTAGGCTTGTGTGTTGGTTCCGCAACATGGACAGATTGTCTGAAAATGAAAAACGTAGCTTCATCTGTTAAATTATTTATTTTGGACTCAAAATAAAGTATAAGCTGAAGTCATTTTATGCTCAAAGGGATTCATTTCTCCCAAAAGATTATTTGCATGCGACAGAATTGCCGTGATATGCTTCTAGTCTGGAGGAACAATGACTCTGTTCAGCAGAATGCTGGTTTACAGACGTCTTTAAATCTCTGCAAATAAGACTACCTTTGGGACAAATACGCATGTCAATCATACTTGTCAGGATTCCAATTTTCCTTCCACATCTCCTGAAGCACTTGTGCCGCTTACGCTCCTTATTGGCTGGGAGGGATGTGGTCTCAAGACACAAGCTGATGCATTTGTTCAGTCAAAGGGAAAACCCTGACAGGAATGGACATAGAGCCAAGATACAGGAACTGCTGAAGATATGTTTCGAGCGTGTGTGTATAGGAGCTGATAGGTGCTTCTGTAGTGTAGGCTGAAGGATGGAAGGAAGAAAACTGTTGGCTTCTACTTCTAATACATGCAGCATTATCATATGAGTATGAACATTACACAATAGATGTTTGCAACAATGTGCAATATATTTTACCACATAAAATGCCCTGTTTGCTAAAGATATAGATGCCATATTAAGCATTTTTCAAGAACCTAATTTCTTTTCACTAATTACTTTTTTTTGCCAGCATTTGATGAAAATGAAAAGTCAGAACCATTTCTAGATGTGGTCTTTGGAGTCAAATGTATCTTGTGCTCCTCATAACATCTACAGTTCAGCAACGGCCTGACAGACTTAATTCAATTATGGCTGTGTGATGTGTTGAGACTCCGGAGGTGTGAGCTAATTCCTCTGTTTACACCCCTGAGTCACTGTCACAAACAAAGACAAACACATTCATTGGCTTCCAGGATCTTGTTTGCTGTGATTGTCCCATCGCCTTTGAAGTTTCTCATCACTTTATGTTGTTTACTTATTCATGCTCTTTCTTTCCCTCAAATCACCATGGGGTATTCCGTTAGAATAATTTTAGCACAGTGTGAAACAATGCATGAGCTGAGTATTAGATGTGTAAACTGCTCTCAACACACTTTTCACATACAGTAAAGATGTTGCCATGCTGGACTGACTTTAAAGAGGAAATTTTCTCACTACAATCCTGATTTCATAACTCTCGGTTGAAACATATTGCTGGTACTCTCTGTGCGTTTGGTATATTGGAAGTCATTAACACAAGCTGTGGCATTTGCCAAACTCCCCTGAGACTTGGATTAAGCCAGTGAAATGCAAAAGGATGCTTTTAGGGATTATGCTAATTGCTAATTGCTGTATCAGGAGGTGATTGTTTTTCCTGGGTAATTTGGATTACTGGTAATAGAGATTTAGGAGAATGTTGACGAGTTCTGTTTTTCTAATAAGGCTGTTACCTGCTCTCAACCATGAAGCCAACTCTTCCATTGTGAAGCCTTTGATATGTGTTTTGTATCATTTCTGTGAATAATTCTTCAGATAAAGAGCAAAACTGGTAAAAAATTTTATATAACAGAATATTTTGGTTTCAGTATAACATTCTAATCACAGCATAATGTATAGTATCTAATTAGAGTAAAGCTGTCTTTGCTGTCTAATAAAGAACAGATTGTTCCTAGTTTTTTTTTTTTTTTTTTTTGTTTTAATTTTAAAAAAAAAAAGTT